>JAQGAO010001112.1:0-26526 GCA_034697705.1 Ommatoiulus sabulosus
TCAGATGTATGTCCTCCCCAAAGAAAATTGTACATGTGCCCTTTAATTTGGTTAATTCTGATAACTATCGCTTTGTCATTTAATATAAATTAGGTACATGTATACGGATAAGTAATGAAGACTTTATGTTTTCCGTGCTAATCGTAGCTTCTCTACGGTACCTAACCCCGTCTTTCACTTTCTCAGAACAGGTGTCAGAATTGATGCCTTATCAGAAAATTTCCTCGTGCATTTCCTGCATCCGTTATCGGATTTTCCTTATCTCGCATATATCACAATTCTTTGACTTGGAGAAAATCCTTTATGTTTGCCGAAGTGATTCATTTTTGAGATCTCTATTCCTTATTTTTTGGAAGTTAATAAATTTAATCTTTGCATCAAAAAAATAAAAAGAGGCTTTGTACATGTATGTTTTAAATAGGTGTAGAGATTTACACCCCAGGCTGACATAAGTAAAAGGAGGGGGTGTATTCTCTTTGGGAGGGTGTACAGAAAATGAGATGATATATATGCTGCATGTACTATATGGTGTGCTGACATTTTGTTCCTGGCATTAAAAAATAGCATTTTCTAAAAAATGTAGACATACCTCATATTAAATTACTTAGATATATAATTACAATTCTATATAAATATTCGCGGTTTTGTTTAAATTTCGTGAAATTCTGTTATTTTTTCTAAAATAGTCCAATGTTTGGTCAAAACGTGACAGATCTTCAGAAATATTTTGTAAGATGTGAATCGATAAGAAAGTTTCAGCAAATTACTTGAAATTATATTATTCAAACGAGCATCAATTTTAAACTTAATTAAAATTCATGGGTACATGTACACTCTTTTTTTGGGAGGACATTTGCCTTAATAAAGGAGGTAAACAACAAGGTTACAGTTTAAATATACTGTATTTATTGGTCTTCTAAAGCTAGGAGTATTTTTTTGATCTGAGTGGAATCTTTTTATCTTTTTATCCTCTCAAATATAAAAGCACTATATCTGGACACCTAAATTACCCGACAGTGAAATGCTTTTGACAAGTAAAATATGTATCAGAAACTTCATATTTATCATATAGCATAAATTGTTTTCATAATTATTTTTAAAGGTGATTTAGAAATCATTTCAAAACGTATTTCTAAGTACATGTGTATATATCGAAAATGGGCATTATTTAAAATCGAAACGGCCAGTAAATTCTCGAACAATTATATATATTGAAGAGTGCGTGAGCAATTGATGTCCTGTTAAAATATGTCGTCATTGTTATCATTTCGACTGCTATAGAGAAAAAAATCTTTAAAAAAAATTAAAAAATATTTTGATTTTTGTAAAACTTTAAGCTACGTGTATATCCAATGCGTGTATTAGTACTTGAAACCACTGGTAATGTTTACAAATTTAAAGAACCTTTAATTAGTAGTCACTTCAAAATTTTAAGAAGTTAAGAAGTTGTCAAAGTTGTTAAAACTGATGTTTAGATGACTTTAAAAATTTCAAGAAATATTTAGAGAAATTTTACTTTAATTTTGTCTTGATTTACTACAAGTGAACTTTAAAAAGGCATAGAAATGTTAAGTTATTAAGTGAAAACTTGAAACGTTTTTATATTGTGACGGGAAATTGATATATTTGCGATAATTTTGGAAAAAATTAGCCCAACTACAATATCCAATAGCAAGTAGTTGTGTTTTAGGTGATAAAAGGTGGTTATTGACTTGTAGGCCTACATGTATATCAAACATCGCTATTTTCTTTTGTCCTACTTTTAAGTATACGGAGAATTGAGCAACAGAAATACTCTTGACCTTGTACTGTGATTGTGCTTTTAAAAAAAAAATGTTATATACATTACGCATGCATATAGATAAAAATAAATCCTTCCTATGTCTTGCTCAAAGTTGTTGACCTCGAAAATGATGTCGAAATATGTGGTTTATTGTTTCATTTCGTGAAAGCAATGTGAGACGTGCGGATTGCAGCGTATACATTTTTGGGAATTCCCGTGCAATCATGGTAAAAGGATACTAAACATATACTTGTATGACTGTTCAACACATTTCCGTAACTCACACTTTCAAACTGTATACTGTATCCATGTATATTTATCAAGTTTAGCAACTCGATACAGTATACTGTGCCTCTCAACATGTGATGCCATCATTTTTCTGTATTACAAATTAACTTATCTATTTTCTTAATTTTTGTAACCTTCATTAAAAAATGCCGAATCAAGTAAAAAAATACGGTAACCCAACTATTGTTTCAGGAATTTTCAGTTTTGCAGTTTTTCGACTAAATAATATAATTTCAACAATTGTTTCAGACATTTTGCTTTTATTTAATTTCACCCTTGATGTTGAAGCTCCCAAAATGCAAATTATTTTAACTTTAAAGCTCAAAATGTGCGCTTTAATAATGCTGTCCTTTTCCAGGGTTTGTTGTCCAAAACAATTAACCCCATTTTTATCTACATGCATGTTTCCTGAATCAATTTTAAATATTCTATTTCCCAGCAAAATATCTGTTTAAGATTCTAAAAAATGGCCAATTCTTAAATTAATTTTTCAAATTTGTCCGACATTTATTGCAATTTTTCACGAACACATACACGCTTTTATTGCATCCGTTATCGAGTTACATAAGACCTTAAAACATCCCGGAAATTTGCATCACGGCCGAATATGAGTTCACAGCATATAATGGGTATTTTACCACGAATTCTGTTCAAAGAATGAATCTAAATTTTTCCTGTTTACTCTCTAAAAGCCAAGCCTTTTATAAAAGACGCAACAAAAGTGGCATCCTTTACAACAGTTTACAGTATAACTATAGGGTTTCCCGGTGTGATTCATGCGTACTTTTGCCTTTTAAGTTAGTTTATCTGAACAGATTAATAATGATGAATGATATTATCTGATGAAATGTCATACTACATGTAGAAGAAGGACAAACATCTTATGCAGTTAATTAAGCATTGTAATAAAGCATTTTTTAGCTATTTGAAGAATGCTCAACATATACATGTAAATTAACAAAAAACCAAACAAGCTCATATAAAGTGCATACCGATAGTTGACAAAATGAGGTTTTGATAAACTGAACTACTGTATATAAGCAAACAAATCTCGTTTATGCTGATATTTGGAGAAATGTATGAATTAATACAAATAAGAATTAATATATGGTGATTTATATTTATGTCAGAAATGCCGGTGTTTGTAGCCGGCGTATATATATATAATAAATTCTAAATTATTTTATTTTTACTTTCAGATATCGTAGCATGACAATTGACATCAATTTAACTACTGGTTCAGTATCTCCTGCTTTCATTAAAGCACAAAACAACCAGAACACCAACGCTGGCTACCACCTGCAAATGATGGACTATAATGTAAGTATTTTTATTTGATTTGTGCCTCGGATAAATTTTAATTATTTTTGGAAGTATAAGAATTGCATTTTCTTGATGTATTTGCTTGACGTCATTTCACTTACTACACAATTTTCTACCGAATCTATCGCAAAATGACACTATCTCTGAATGTCAGTGTTAGAAATGAAATGAAGTCTTGTTAGGAATAATGAAAAAAATAAATCATGTAAACCCTTTGTGGCCCTGCTTTGTTTCATAGCGAAGTGACGCATTTATCGAAGATTGTATGGCTTTTATCTTCGAAAAAATGTCCAAATATAAGTACAGGCAATCACATTAAATGTAGACCTCACGCAGGGGTCACGGTCATGGTCTCTCAGGGCTGATTATTAATATGAAATTAGTACCTTATCTGGCAAAAAAACAGGAGACAATCGTGTAGCCATACCGTGTTTAATTTTGGACTTTAAAAAATTCGTTGTTACTCGTCATCAGGTCATATTATAACATTTTTAATACGACAAGTATAAATGGATGTTATTGTCTGCCTAAAACCATGAATAAATAATGCAGTATAGTTCTTTATATGCCCAAGACATCGTTATCAAGTCGTATTAACAAAAGTCGTAAAATTCGTTATCAAGTCGTAGGAGTTTAAGCAAGTTAAAAATAATGAATTGTGAACTGACTGTGAATGAGTTTAGTTAGAATATTGCATTGGGAAGATTGTTGGGAAAACATCATATTGCAATATACTTGTACATGCATGTAATGTTTTATTAAAACATTAAAAAAATTAACATTGTTTGACGAAAGTGATAGATGTCATTGAGAAAAACCTTATGCATCATGCAAATATGGAATTATAGTTTAGAGAAAAACTTGTTTCTGTTATGACACCAGACTAAAAATACCTACGTAATAAGCGTAAAATCCATCATATTATTGTGCAAAATTATAATTGTTCACTGTAAAAACAGACTTAATTTAGACATATTTCCTGTCTTACATTTTTAAAAATGTCTAAAGTTAAGATGCATTTATCAAATTTAAGATATGAAACATGTCCAAATAAAGAATATTTTAAATGCATTAATACATGCATGAAACTTTAATAAAAATAAATTATATGTCGGCCGGCTGCTGTATATACATCTGTTGAGCATATCGCATGGGATTAAGATTTTTGAAAACTTATCCATTTGAATTGATACATGAGTCTCTCACTTCGCTCGAAACAAATGTTCAAATTCCTAATTAGAAGCTGTAAGTTTTAAGGAAGCAAACGCAAACCTTGTAAAACCGCTGTAATTGTACATGTAAATGTATGATTCATACAAGTATTAATTTGTCTTTGAGTACTACAGAGTTTCCCCGAAAATACGACCGGGTCTTATTTTTACTCCAAAAAACGAATTAGGGTTTATTTTCAGGGAATGTCTTATTTATTCATGCGTAGCAATCTTCCTTTATTCAGAAAACGATTTTTATTTCACATCAGTGCAAAGCTGTCTAAAATTCGACAATGATTAAATCTTCAGTTTATCTGTTTACATACCCCAATAGGGCGTTGACCTCTCGTCCAAAGGCGCCCTTTTACTTAATGGAAAAAAACAACTGGGGCTTATTTTTGGGATGGGGCTTATATTCCAAAAATCTACATAATCTTGCTAGGGCTTATTTTTTGGCTAGGTCGTATTTTCGGGGGAACACGGTAGCCACATTGAGTCAGATGATAGGTCACCATATTGCTTATTTTGATTTACAATGTATAGATTTCGCTAAATGATTGAAATCATAAAATGAGACAGGCTTTAGAAACGTTCTATAAAAGTACAAGCCGCGTTTTCTAGTTTCCATGATTTCACACTCAAAAATCTTGATGTGATTGATACAAGCTTATAAGTATTGATATCTAGATTTTTCGGATGCTGCTGGCAGAGATACGATTGCGGTTCAAAATTTTATCACGGTCGTCTTTATCACAGCAGCATAAATTGTTCTAAATACTCACGTTTTATAGCGTATACATAGTAATTCAGGTTGTTAAACCAACAATTTCAGGCAGAAATTCCTAAAAGCACAATTTATGATTTGGATATTGTTTTAACACCGTTCTCAATAAATTTCAGAATTTAAACCAAGGAGGGGCAACTCCTACCATCAGATCTAACATCTCAATGGCCGTCTGCCCAGTCAACGGGACTGAAATGCCCAAAATGCGACCAGTCAAGCTGACCAATTTCTCGTCTAACAGTGAACATTTTGACAGTCTGCACCAACAGTCACGAAAGGTAAGTGTCGGAAATCCGTATGTTAAAAAAAAACCTTATCCCCAAAAATACATAGCGATTGAAATATAACTTTCGAGACAAATAATCATTAGTAACATCAAAATAAATTTTAGTAAGACACATTTTTATGCTGATATTCGTAAAGAAAAACATTGTTATAAAAAAGTAACGTTTTTCTGGAAAGTACACAACTGGTTGATGTATACCTTATTTACTCTCATTGTGAATTTCGTTAAAGTCAACTTGTTGACAAATGCTTAATTGCATAAGATAAAGCTATACCGCCATACCCAGCGATGCATAAATTATAATACTTTACATACTTTTGATTTAAGGATGATCTTTTTCTCTTAATTGAAGAGAAAAAGATGTAATATAAGAGAAAAAAATGTAGGGAGCATGTTAAAATGCTCCCTACATTTTTGTAAAAATGTTAAAATGCTCCCTAATAAATGTTATTTTAAATATTAGATACTTTAACAAATAAAGGAAAGAGTTTAACATTTTCTAAAAAAAATGAATAACCTTTGCGATAGCTAAACCATATATTACAATGTTTTGCATAGCCGGTTGATAGGGTTTTAATCTCCTTACGATAATTCAGAAATACTGAAATATATACAAAAAACCGGAAGAGAGTCAATTTCGTAGAATATCTATCAACCCAATGAAGGAGCCGTCGATTATCTATGAAAACAATGAAATAGCAGACGTCGTTTGACTAAAACTAAAAAGGTTGCCAACCAAAAATGACTTCACACCGGTTTTGCATGTTGTTAACAAAAGCTGGCCACATTCTCTAAAAAAGTGCGAATCATGACATGTACATGAAATTATGGTATACTTTCCTGTATGGGTTATGCAAATCGTCGTTTCCTCATGATTTTCCTCATGCTTTCTTATGAAATGGCATTAACCATGATGCCTGAGTTGACAGCCCAATCGAGCAGTTTAGTAGCCTGGCAACACCAGTTTATCAAGTAGGCCTATTATGTCATGGGAATGAATTATTACCTGTAATCTATTGTGGGGTAGGGAGGATATCCTCAATAAATGCGTCAGATGCTTGGCTGCAGACATACCCACATTTGCAATTATTTAAATCTAGATAAGATTTGGAATTCAATTTTTATTGCAAGCACTTTTGCATACCAAGCAATCAAGATCTTTGGATGATACTATCCGAATACAGTATACATGCCCACAGTACAACAAAAATTCCGTAAAATTTACGGAAAATTACTGGCAGCAGAGATAACGGCACCCGTTCATTAAAATTTTAAAAGTACCGTAAAAGAAAAGTTACGTATTTTTTACGGAAGTTTCTGACGTGAAGTTTCGTCAAAATTCAGGGCAAAGTTTAGAAGTTTTTCAAGTGCTATTTGAACAAACTGAAATACGTATAAGCTGCATTATCAGTTTAACGTTGAAGAAATTGCAATGAAAATGCAGCGAAAATGAAATCAAAAATATAATAATAAATAATTTGGTGCAGAATACGAGTTTCTCCATCGTTATTGTACCGACCAGTTGAGGATTAACACTGTGAACATAGTTTTTAATCTGTTTGTAATTTGTTTGAACAACTTTAAACTTCAAGCACCAGTATGATTTTCTAATTAATGTTAATAAGCAGTCCCGTTTCATTTAAAATAATATTTCCCCAGTGACCATTGTAAATCTTTACTGTGTCGAATGCTTAAGTGGAGGCAACAATTAATTTAAAATTTCGGTCTATCACATCTACATTGTATTTTTGTCAAAATTTTCAAACACATGTTTCAACACATTCTTGGACATCATATACATGGAAATAACTTGCATGTGACGTCACGTAGCTCGTGGGCGTGGCTAATGTGGCTCGGTTTACATTGTGATCCAAATATTTTATCTTCAAAGATAAGTTTCTTAATTACTGACTACCAATATTTTGTAAAACCAATTTTCACTGATAATCGGTATCTTGATGTGGTAGTTCTGACACTATTGTATCTTCGCATTATACAGTAAGTATAGTAATTGTAAAAGATGCACGCATACTTCAGATCAATTTGCCATATATTATAAAACACAATATGATACAATTTCATATAAAGTTAAAACAGATTGGACTCCTTATTTTTCCATGATTTTTACTTAATATACCCAAAATAAGTGCATTTTTATCTTTACCAATTTGGGGCAATTTGCAATATATTATTCTTTTTGAAACTAAATGTGACTATATATAATAACGGGTGGCAACAATTACATTTAAAATTGTACTGTAGGTTACTTCAGTAAAAATATTAAATCCAAGAGTGTGTTAGAAAAATTTCGACAAAAATCGAGAAATTACATTTTCTTAAGTAAAGTTAAGTTTAATTGGAACTAAAAAATTCATTTGTCATGCTACTAAATACGAGCGTACAGTAAATGAAGGTCAGATTTCGGCCATGTGATTATTCAGAATTTTTATTCGAGTAATACAAGTTAACTATAAATTAGCATATATAATTAGCTTTGAACTAAAATTTCATTGAGAATGTTTAACCTTATTTCTAGATTTAGTAATCTGTTATACTTTAAAGTATATTACCAACGTCAAAGGATTATTATATTGTTCTAATCTTCCATCTTTGCAAATTGTACTTCCACTTCATCGGGTACACACAATATTACATGTATTAAGGACTGTAAAAAAAATTGACAAGCAGTTTTTAAAAAAACGTTTATATTATTCAATGGATATCAAAAGTTGCAGTTTTAGAAGATAACGGTGTGTCGACATGATCGACTTTTCTGAAGAGGTTCTATGAGAAAACATTTTATTTTAGAAAATGAGAAAGTGTGAAATTGTTTGTAAAAATCATCTCGCAAAAGGGCCTATTTCAAATGTAAGGGTCTGGCAGCAGTTAAGGATAATGATGCATCTGCATGCATGATTTTGTTAAGAGAATTAATTGAAAAAATTACTTTATTTCGTGTCGATAAATCAAAACCATTCGCAATCTTGCATTCCCATATATTTCTTAATTCATGGAACTTAATTCGTTACATCTTCAATTATAATAATAAGAAAAGAGTAAGATAAGAGTAAATTCAGTACCGGATTTAGGTTAGATTGCGAATGATATGAGAGAAGAATCGTAAAGAATATGTCTACACTCGCCCGTTTCAAAATCTAAGAAATCAAAATGACAAATTTGTGGTAAAAATCGAGTAAAATATACTGTTCAGATAGAATCATCGCTGGTTTTTCCATCTAGTTATGCAATATACTGTTTGTACAACGCAGTTTCTTTAACTTTGGCATCGGATGTCAATACGGATGTAGGTGCATGTTTCAAGCGCACAACTTAATTACCGTTAATATACCATTCGCACTATCAACAAAATGATGATGTTAACAGGAAAATCCATCGACGGAAATGAATCGCTCGATTTGTTATGCTTTGGTGCAGTTTCCGTCAAAAATTCTGTTTTTTTTGTGATTCAAATTGAATTTTTCAAAGGGTGAAATATACCCTGGTGACTTGCATCAATGCAAAAACCTAGTCGGATTTTCCACCATAAAATCGCCATTATAATAAAAACGGAATTTCTTTTATAAAATACCGTTTTCATCTAAATTTAAGTCAGTGATAGAAGCCCCCCACGTCATGGTTTGGCGCGAGTAAAAACCGGATTTAGGTTAGATTAGATTGGATTAATCTTTAAAAAATTAATAAAATTGAGTACAAGTTAATAAATTTAATTCACATTTGAATATCATTTTAAAAATAAAATAATAAAAAGTTTATCGTAATTTAAAATAGTCCACGCATATTTAATAAAAGTGTGACATACATTGACCATTACCAAACGAAAGTCTTATTTTTGATGATTTATTGCTTTTAAGTTGGTTGCATGAAAGGTGCAAGAAATGTTCACAAAAATGTTGAAGTTGAATTTGAAACTATGATTCTAATTTCTTTGATATGACTGCCCTTCTAGAGATCTCCATTATGATAATATGTGCTAAATTGGTAATTTACATATATTTAAAAACTATTAAAAAATTAACTGCATTGCGGGGGAAAAGTATTTTCAGAAATTATACGGAATTGCATTTACTTTTAATGAGATCAAATTGAGGTGTAAACTGCGTATATATTATGAAAAATTGTTTGATCTATTTTTTCTTATTTCGTAATTAACATTTTCGCTCGTATTCGTTCAACATTTATCTTAATTTATTCGCCTTTTGTCTCATAAAAACGGTATTTGGAATATCTATCTAAAATAATTAATAATGTGACAAGAAAATATATTTGTGGAAATTTCCTGGTGGTTTTCAAAATAACCAATCTGTTCGCAAAAATGCAGGTTTTAATTTGATTTATTTAAAAACGGATACAGATTTAATTAATCGAAATTAACAAATTGGAATTAAAATTTCATTAATGACAACATATGTTACATGTAAATAGCTGAGTATTTTTAAATTGCATTGGTTGGAATATTCACTTATTTAATAGTGTGTAATTAATACTTATAAAGCAATTAAATGTACAATTTTAAAAGGCTACATTTTGAATGAAATAACGTGCTCTTCAGTTATATGCTTAAAATGAGCTAGTATGAATAATAATAAAACAATTTATGTAGATCTTTTCTAGCAATTACTTCATTTCCAACTAAAATTTTTCTCCAACAGCCTATACTATGCAAGGAAAATCTCTGTTATGGTTCCATGATGGCCGGACAGTCAATGGCGCCACCAGCAACCGTTTCTCGTTCGAGGGAAGATATTTCAAATGATGCTAAAAAATTCTTAGAGGAGTTCCTTTCTTCACAAGATAAGTAAGTATACAGAGGAATATGTATAAGTATAACATAAAACAATATGACACACAACATAAGCCATATCAAATAATACATTGTACATGTACCAGGCAGATACATGTACACACAAGTAAAAATACAACACATACAGTAAAAAATTATACATAAGAAATGACTCAAATGAGATAATATCATAAATATTTGATATAAAATTTAATTTAATATTTTTCGAAAATAAAAATTGAGGCCGAGCCCATAACAGTGCAAAAAAGCACAATAAATGCACGATGTATTCCTTATTGTTCGTGTTAGCATGAGTTGTTTTGCAATTTGATTTTTTACAACGTTTCAAATTTCAGAATGAGTGAAGTGGAGAAGCAGCAGAGATTGACAGACGTTCTTAAATCTATCGAAACCACCGGATCATATGACCTAACATACGACGAGTTGGTTTATGGGTGCAAACTTGCTTGGAGAAATGCGCCCCGTTGCATTGGACGAATTCAATGGAACAAACTTAAGGTAGCATTTCATAACAGTCTTATTGAAATCTGAAATAATTGTGAAATATAACACCAAGTGGAAATTTGAAAAATGTCATTGTCAAGCTGTAAAGAGTACCATAGTATGTTCTGTTTTTAGAATTTCGTATAAACGAATTATGCTATACAAGATTTTCGAAATTCAGAAATACTGCGGAATTTTCTAAACCTATATGGTTAACTCTTTTTGTGCTATAAATTTATATATTTATTATTGTGACATTTTCTTTGGCAAAAATACCATGCCTTAAATTAATTTTATTGATCTTATACAAATTGATTAACGTTAATGTATGTGTACCGGGTTTTTAAAAGCACGTTTATAGGCCTACATTTCGTTATTTTGCGAAATTCCAAGAAACGCTAATATCACACTATAAATAATTGGCTTCAAAATAATTGAATAACTTATAAATTGTCGTTATTATCTAATCGTTTTAGAATAACATTTTTCCCACCATTCATAGTTTTTCACTAATAATTTGTTCTCATGTTGATTTAACAAAAACATTTTGTTCCTTTGTACGTCTCTCTAGGTTTTCGACTACCGACACATCAAGACAACAGATCAGATGTTCGAGGCTGTTTGTAACCACATAAAGTACGCCACCAATGACGGAAACATCAGATCCACCATTACCATTTTTCCTAAAAGAGAAGCTGGGAAACCAGACTTTCGGATGTGGAACCCTCAGCTGATTAACTACGCAGGTTATCAGCAAGATGACGGAACTGTAATTGGCGATCCTGCAAGAGTTAAGCTGACCCAAGTAAGTTTTGAAAAAAAACTTTTTTTCCAAGAATCGCATTTAGTTCAAATATTGTTTTTTAATTAGTCAAAAATAATCAATGATCATGCTTGGTAAGATATAAAAAATCTGAAAACCATCTATCCTTAATTTAAGCTAGCTTTAGTTACTGTAAACGGAAATGATTTAAGGAAATATAAGCTATACAACTGTATACAAATAAAAATGATATGTTTCTGTTAAGGAAAACATTTTTGTTCTCAAATGAATGTTTTTTTTATATAAAAAAAATTAATTTATATTTAAAATTTATAGATTCCAAGATCAAATAAGTCGTTTTATTAAAAAGATTACGTCGTTCATTTCCTAAATAAATGTTGTACCTTAATTGTAGGCTATATATAGTTAGTACTCCTAATGAATCATTTCCCTTGCAGATCTGCGAAAAATTGGGTTGGAAAGGACAGGGGGGCATGTTCGATGTCCTGCCTCTGGTGCTGAACGCTTCAAGAGAAGATCCCAAATATTATGTACTCCCAACGGAACTGGTGTTGGAAGTGGAAATGAAACATCCAGAGTATGTGATAGATTAAAGCTAGCCAATTTTCCCAAAAATTTATACCTTTTAACAGCCTTTTTTTTGCTTACTTTTAGATATGCGTGGTTTCAGGACATGGGTCTGAGGTGGTATGGCCTACCAGCGGTAGCCGATATGCTTTTCGATATCGGAGGTTTGGAATTCCCAGCAGCACCATTTAATGGCTGGTACATGAGCTCCGAAATCGGCACTAGAGACTTCTGTGATCCCCATCGATATAATATCATTGGTGTAAGAAATAATAATTTTTCTTGAATATGATATATTTAAATATGACTTTTGAAATGACAATAACAATTTTATAAACGATATTAAAAGTCTTGATTACTTTATTTTTACCATTTCAAAGGTGAAATGGGATATTTCGAGTAATGGTTATGTCAGTTTCTTCACAAATTATGCAAAACTTTTAACTAAACATAGTTAAGGTATATAGGACCCAATCTTAAGTTTCTGGAGTCGCAGTTGCAGCATCTACATATATATGCACATTATATTTCAAATGTTTTATAAAGCATATATGTTGTATGATGCGATTTTGGTCAGTAGGTCCAGGTAGAAGGGTGCTAGTGACACTCAATTACCAATTTCATTCAGATGCAGTTCTAACTTGCGTGAAGTTCTCACGTGGGTGACACTAACGTGCTCTATTAGTAAACTTCATTTTTTTTTCTTAATTTTAATTTGTAATTTTACTTTTGAATACTTTCACTTTCTTCTCGTTTTTTTAATAATTATAGAACATTTTGATCTGTTTCTCTTAAAGAGGAGGAAATCGAGTTTATTATATACCCAGTAGTACATGTATTTGAGTGATTAAAATTAAATTGTTATTTTTTGGAGAAAGTCAATTTTCTTACTTTTGTTAGCTTTTGTATTACGGGCCTAAAATGTTCAATCTCATCATTTATCATCACAATTTATTTTATTAATTTTTAAATTTTTACCAGGATGTTGCTGTAAAAATGGGCTTAGATGTATCCTCGACTGTGAATTTGTGGAAGGACCAAGCCCTGATTGAAATAAACATTGCTGTCCTCTATAGCTTCCAGGTAAGACTTAAATTGCTGTAATTTTTTTTTTAAATTGCAAGAATTTAAAATTTTTAAAAGTATAATTTCTGATCGTCAATCATTTAACTAGTGTGCAAATGTGACTATCATGGATCACCATACTGCATCTGAATCATTCATTAAACATATGGCCAATGAACAGAAGCTTCGTGGAGGCTGTCCAGCTGATTGGGTTTGGATCGTACCGCCGTTGAGTGGAGGAATTACTTCCGTTTTTCATCAGGAAATGGCCAACTATAACATCAAGCCTTCATACGAATATCAGGTAAGTTTTACATGGCGAAAACATTTATGTTGTTGAATAGGATATTTTAAGAAAATATTGAAGATATCGTTAAATTTAAAAAGGATTGACGTTGATAATTGCTAATTAATTAAGGGAACTTTTAGGAAGCTATTGTGAAAATTCATGTATATTATACATCATAAAAAGCATCTTTCTTTCATTGGCTTGATTTTCTAAGTTTAAGTTTATTAATTATTTTAAAAGTCGTCTGAAAAATGCAACGTAAATATAACTAAAAAACACACGGAATGAAAAATTCAATTTTATGTTTACAATTGTGCTGTTTTCATGAATTAAATTCCTAAGAAAAAATGTGGTATTTCTAATTAGTTCATATATGGAAATAAAACCTATTAAAAGTTGTTATCAAGAAAATATATTCTAAAACAATTGTATGCATGGGGAATACCCGGGAATTCACCATGGGGATGTTCATTTATAACAAAGGTCGATAATAGAAAATAACTTTTTTAAACGTTTCATTTATAAATACATGTGCTCTACATTGTACAGGAAAAAGCCTGGAAAACACACGTCTGGATTGATAAAGAGAAGGAAAAGTTGCACAGAGGAACTGGACGCAAACTTCACATCAAGGCTGCTGCCAGGTAAACAAAATCTTGGTTTTGCTATTGTTGTACAAACAAATTAACAAAATGTCAGGCTCAATTTTTCTGATTTCCAATTGAATATCCATACATTTAGAGCAATCATCTTTGCATCTTACCTAATGAACAAGTACATGAGGAAGAGAATAGGGGTGTCCATTTTATACGCCAGTGAAACGGGAAAGTCTGAAACATATGCGAAAAGAATAGGAGACATCTTTAGGAAAGCTTTTAATCCAGAGGTTAGTTGATGCTGTGAACAATGATCAACTATATCGATATACTTGCATTAATACTGGTGTCACTTAGTGTTCATGAATATTTAACTTTGGTAAGAGTTGACGTAAAAATGTTATTTTGATGATTTGATCAATGCTAAAGGTGTTCTCAATGTGTTTATTAAATCGCCTTAGTTTATAGACAATGATTTCAAATAATTGTAATTATTTCAGGTGAAATGCATGGATTCCTATTCTGCAATGAATTTGGCTAGCGAGAATTTGACCTTATTAGTAACAAGCACATTTGGAAGTGGGGAAGCTCCAGACAATGGAAAGGTAGATTTATTTAAGCAAATTAGTATATATAGATTTGAAGAAACTTAAACTTTGCGGTTTTAAAATAAAATAAAACTCTTTAAAATGTTTTAAATGAATCATTTTGTATAACCTGATTGTTAATAAGTATACTGTTTAAAATCACTATAAACTGTATGTACCATCGGTTGATGTTTATTTGAATTGCATTTCACGACAACCCATTTTGAAGAGAATCGTTTTTATGGCAAATTTTTTAAAAGTTGAAATTTGAAAAAGAAGAAATATATTAACTTTGTATATAAAAAAACCACCTCATTCGCAGTTCTTATTTTAAACGAATGTACGTGTATGTGGTCGATGATTAAAGTAAGTCAAGTAATGGGTTTTTATCAAAGCTGTGTATTTTTGTTCATCTTTAAATTTCCAGAAATTCAGCACATAATTTAATGCTGGCGTGTTATTGTGTTTTAGGGATTCAGCAAAGAACTTGCTAGCATGACCCGAAAATCGGATTCAAACAACAATAACAACAATGATGTTAACGAAAATGACAGGTATTGATTTACGCATTTTCATGACAGGAAAATATTGGAAAACATTTAAAATTAAAATAAATTTATACGAGTTGGGATTTGAGTTAATATTTGAAACATTCCAATTTTGTTTTCATAGCATTTAACCAAATTTATTTTTCTAATAACATGCTTAATGTCCTGTGCAGGTACCTTGATAACATGAATACTGCAAATGGCACCGTTTCCAGTGTTCACATCTGCACTCCCAGGTATGATTAGTGGCCATTTGTTATATGTTTTCTTAATCCTAATCATGATCATAATGACATTGTTTTAAAATTAAATTCCAGGTTCGCTGTTTTTGCGTTAGGATCCACTGCATACCCGGATTTCTGCGAATTTGGCAAATTTTGCGATTCCTCCATGGCGGCGTTGGGTTGCAAGCGTCTGTTGCCGGTGGCCACCGGAGATGATCTAAAGGGCCAAGAACAAAGCTTCAGAAAGTGGGCGCAAGAGGTCTTTCAGGTCCGTTTAATTTATATTGTGGCTGAAATATTGCCGAAGTGTTAGTTTAAGAGTGCTTTATAGTTTCGAAGATGCTTTCGGGTATAAAATAAAATACTTTCAATCTTTCAATGACAAAATTTAGTTTGTCAATATATGAATAACGTAAGCAAATAACTAGGAAGTATAGATTGCATATTTGTTACATTTTCCACGCATCAATTTTATATTAATTAAACACTTCATTTTATAGAACCATTTTACGTATTGATTGACTTAATTCTTGATGGCACTTTTACAAATTCCAGCGATGTTTTTAATTAATTCGAAATTAACAAGTTGGAAATTTAAAAATGTGAAATTCGCAATTCCCAGTTATTAGCTTCGTTCTAACAGGAAGTCTTATTTTCTTCTTTATTTACAGGCTGCCTGCAAGGAATTCGGAATTCGTTACGATTTTAAGGGCGGCTTTGGTGCTACCTTCGAGGAAGAAGATTCTTGGTCATCGGAACTTTATCGGTTGAGCAAGGCAGGAGAACAATTTCACGATTTGTATGAAGGTATTGAAGAAATTTCGCTAAATACAGATTTTCAAGACATTGCAATTTTCGTGTGGATGTTGTTTAAAAAAATAAATACAAATTTCAAGAACTAGGGCATATAACAACATAGTTTTCGAAAAAAAAAAAACTGTTTTCCAAATTGTTTCGAATCATTCCATGTTAAAAGCAATTTCTTTGATATGATCTTCTAAAACGAAATAACGGATTGTTGTCTAATGACAACAATCTTTTTTAAGAAATAAATGATGGAAAAATAATTGCAAGACAAACTGCTTGTCAGAGTACTTTTTCTCCGCTTAAATCTAAAATCATATTAAATTACATGTATATTTCTATGAAGGCCTGTCAAAAATGCATCACAGGACTGTTTTGCCGTGTCGGATGATTTCAAGAACACAACTGCAGTCTCCTGACTCGAGGTAATAGATATTTTATGTTGTGAAATGATTTTAAGAAAAAGCCGAAAATCCAGATCAGCATCAGTTCATTGAAACAAAAAGTATATTTCTCAATATTACTGAATTTTTGTCCAGCCGGCAGACTATTTTGGCTCGTTTTGACACCAAAGGGCATGAAGAGTTCCAGTATTCTCCAGGAGATCATATCGGAATTTTTCCATCCAACCGCCAGGATCTGGTTATCGGAATCAGTCGACGTTTGAAAAACGTTTCCAGTCTCACTGACGTCTTTCTAGTGCAAACTGTGGACAAGGAAAATTCTCGTAATGGTAAGTACTAATTAAATGTTTTTCTATAATTTCCCCGACGACTTTAATCGTACACCTATGAATTAAGCATGGACCAAAACAGATAAAATAGGCATATGAATTTGTTTATATAGACATGCATGTCGATGCATGGAGCAAGGAAGTAATTTATATAGCCTATACATGTGCATGTATAGTTAAGTAAATACATGCCCCATTTTTCGTCTGGCAAAATATCAACATGTTCCACTCATTTCATTTTTCCATACATAAACGTCTAATAAAATTAGCAAGTTATCAAACTGTCTTTTAAAAATATTGCTGTTTTTTTAGAATACAAACAGTTCCTTTAATAAATTATTTCTAAGAAGATAATGTTTGTTTATTCATCAGTTTTTCAAAATTATAGTCCCTTAAAAAATACTTTTCAAGTTTAAAAATGGCAGACGTACGGGTGATTACATATTACAGCAATTCTTTAAAATTTAAAATTGGTAATTAATTATTGAAATTGTTTTATAGCTCCGAAAATTTGCCAAAAAAAACCATTACAGCTTTAAGTTTGCATATAAATTTACCTTTTATTTATAATTATACATTTTAAAGGGCGAATAAAGTGCTGGAAGGATGCTGGAAAAATGCCCCCATGTTCCATTCTAACAGCCTTGTACCACTATTTGGACATCAACACGCCACCAACTCAGCAGCTTTTGAAGTTACTAGCTAAGTGTGCAGCGGAAGAGAAAGAAAGGTTACAAATGGAGAAACTTTCAAAGGTAAGGAATTAAACTTAAGAAAGATTTACAACATAAACGAAGTTTCAAAACATGGAATTTTTGGAAAGAAAAATAACATGTTCATCACGGAAGGGTTATAGAATAATTACCAGAAATATGTTATGTTTTTAACTTATTTTTAACTACATTTCTATACGTAATTCGCCTTGTTCAAGCCCATGCCATGTTTGACATTTGACCAAACGTTCATTTAAAGTGTTTTTCCCAAAATCTGTACTTTGGTTTCAATTATAATTTACCATATTTATTAATCTTAATTGATTTTTAGGACGATGAGGCATATGAAACTTGGAAAAATTTCAAATTTCCAAACTTTTTGGAAGTACTGCAGGAGTTTCCTTCACTTCGACCTGATGCAGTACTTGTGATGACCCAACTTCCTTTGCTTCAACCTCGATTTTACAGCATCAGTTCGTCTCCAGATATTCATCCAGGAGAAATCCACGCCACAGTCGCTGTTGTAACTTACCGAACGCAGAGTAAGCTGAGATAAATTTCGTTTTATCCTATTTCATTTTAATCCGATTAATGGGGTTATTGGTTAAACTTAGGCAATATCTGATTTAGCGAAATTCCATACAGCAGTTAAAACATCGGTGTTAGAAAGCGAAAGCATGCATGATTTGAAAGAAAATCGTTTCCAACATGTTCAATAACGGGATTCAATCTAATTGGAAGAAAAATTTATCAACATTTTGGATAACAAAATTCATTTGATAACATAATGCGAACTACATGTAATTTTCCTATTTCCTTTTTTAAGATGAGGCTGGTCCGGTGCACTATGGATTATGCACGCACTTCCTGAACAGCTTTCCAAACACGGAAATCCCTTGCTTCATAAGAAGGTAGTGTTCTATAATTGTTTAAAACTGGCATATCGTGTACGTTTCAATATCAATTATTTTATTGCAACATTTGTATTGAACATTAGGGTTGAACAGTTCCACATGCCGGAGGACTTGTCCAAACCAATTGTGATGGTTGGACCTGGAACCGGAATTGCGCCATTTCGCGGTTTCTGGCAGCAAAGAGAAAACGATATCATGAAAGAACTCAACAAATTTCCAAGCAAAAAATGTAAGATAACATTTTTATATTGCGCATCAGGTTTTATATCAAGTTTTGAATTTATTTTTTTTGATATTGGCAAGGCTCA
This sequence comes from Ommatoiulus sabulosus, assembly GCA_034697705.1. Lineage (NCBI taxonomy): Eukaryota > Metazoa > Arthropoda > Diplopoda > Julida > Julidae > Ommatoiulus > Ommatoiulus sabulosus. Next base: position 19,113 of record JAQGAO010001112.1, read on the forward strand.
TAGGTCTCATTTATCATTCCACGATGTTGATGAACCATGCATTTTGTAAACGATTTTTTAAGTTCCATCACTTTTTGTTAAGAAGATCATTAAAAGCATTTACCCCTATGTTCTTAACATTCAAACATAATTTCTGTAAAGTTTTTAAATTGAGTTTCTATAACGAAAATTCCTGGCCAACAATTTTGTAAGATTTCTTTCACCTGTTTCTTTTAAATAATGATTGTCCTATCCATTCCGTTCCTTGAATTTTGTGGAATCCATTTGCAATTTCTTAAAAAAATGAAAAAGAAGTTCAAAAAATTCCCTAAAAGGTTTCTATAATTATTTACCATCAATCAGGCCATGAAAATGTCTTGAAAGTGAATTAGACAAAAACAAATGCATATTAATTTTTTGTGTTGGTGAAACTTATTGATTTTTATTGATTTTTTTTTCTAGCATGGCTAAATTTCAGGTGTACCAATAGCAATGCAAAACTGGAAGAATTTGGCAAAATGGTTCTATATTTTGGTTGCAGAAATTCCAAAACCGACCACATTTATAAGGATGAATTAACCAAATTGTGCAAGAAAAGCAGCTTGTTTCGAACTAGAGTCGCTTTCTCACGTGAAAGTGGAAAACCCAAGGTAAATATATAAAATAAAATAATTTTACAATCACTCCACAAATAAATTATTAAGTTTATAAAATAAGAGAAATTATTTTCCAAATTAGAAAATGTAATTTTAATAACTTATTTTTTTAAGTAATAGTTAAGCATCGAAACAAGCTTTTTTAGTGTAATGAAAATATATTTTACAGAATAATTATAATTCAAGTTCCAGCCTAAAAGTCAACATAAAGCTAGGTCATGGTAACTGACGTACATTTGATTTGTAAGGATTATTATTAAGCGTAAAATGGGGTTTAGTCTGACAGACTGACATCGTTGCTAACTTTAATCTCCAAAATGGACGTTTTAAATTCCAGAAGTGATCGAATATTATTTCTGATCCACTTTGTGATTTTTCTTAGACATATGTTCAAGCCTTGCTGAAAGAAGATGAAGCGTTTATATATCGTCATCTAACGAAGGACAAAGGTCACTTTTACGTTTGCGGCGAAGCAGGTATGGCTGCTGAAGTAAGATCCACGCTGAGGAATATCTTGAGGAATCATGGCAGCATGCAACAGCTCGACGTCGATAATTTTCTGCAGGAAATGAAGGCATGTAGAAAAACGTTTAAGGGTATCTTTAAAACTTGAAACCTTGAGCTACGTCCATACTGCAGAAAATATAGAGGAACATTTCGTTGCTAATTGTTGTCAGTTATCTCTGGAAACAAACTAACGTAAACATATACATATACATTGATATACCGGAACTTATACAACTATAACAACAGTAAGTTCTGTCAGTAACTAGTAAGTTAGTAACAGTAACTTAACAGTTACTATATCAACTTATAGAAACAGAGTATGCAGATTGCTCGTTTCTACATAGTAAACATGCATCTCACAAAAATAGAAAGGTTTACTCGTATTACTAAACTTTCTTTGATCTTTACCACTTTCTGCAACACTCAGAAGTTGAAAGAACAAGCAACAGAAATAGAAAGTTCCTTTATGTTTCCTCCAGTGTGAATGTAGCATTAAACAACTTCCAACTGGAGGAAACATAGAGGAACTTCCTATTGCTAATTTTTGCCACTTGTTTCTGGAAACATGAACATATACAGGTATGTTCTTACATAAGTTTGTCACCAGAGACATATATTTATGTAATTTTCGTTAGTTTATGTTTCAAGAAACAAATGGCAACAATTAGCTACAACAATATTCCTCTATGTCTCCTCCAGTGTGGATGTGGCTTGTGGTATTTCATATATTTTTTTAAGATATGGACAGGGCTTACTACTTTTAACATTTATGCAATTGTGCAATTGTCCCTTGTCCAGGGTGTAATAGAGAGGTAGAAAGGGTGTAACACACTCCTTACTTCTTTATTTTTTTTAGAGTGCAGTAAATATGAAACTTTCATACCATAAGTGAACTTATGAAATGTGTCGAGAAAGACTTAAAACGAAATAAATACAACACCACACCTTTCTCAAATGTTTAATTAAGAGTGCATGTATGTCTAATAGTTTTCTAAGCTTTAGTCAGTAAAAAAATACTAATAAAGTGTTCTAGTTAAAATTATGTTAGTTGTAATTTATCAACTTGTGATATTGAAAACACAAGAGCTGTTAAATATGTAACGAAATAATGCATATTGTAAATATACACAGTATCTGTCTTTGTTTTGTAATGATATCTTTCACGAACTCAATAAGTCAAATTATCATCTCCAATTTCCCATATAGTTTGCAATGTTGTTTGGCCTTTATTTTACTGTACATAATGAATTTGTAGTAATGGCTTGCCCACCGGTATTTATCTTTGCAGGAAGATGGACGATTTCATGAGGACATATTTGGCGTGTTGATTAAAAGCAAGTAACTGCATATGCTGTCATATTCGTTCCTAATTATTCACAGTGTGCCGAACAGTTAGAAATAGATTATTTTACATATAGCTATATAGTTATTTTAATAAATTTATTTGCTATATTTTCCTACTTGATTGCTTTATATAAATTATTATTATTGATTATTTTATTGGTGCATGCTTTCGATTACAATTGCCAGCATATCGATCGGCACCAATCGAATCAAAAGATGCTATTTATACAATGTTGAATTAAGTAAGAGAGATGATGTTCCTAGATTTTATCAATCAATAAACAGCAGTTGAGACCTAACATAACCTGGTCTAATTTACATTAAGCTTGGTTAAGATTGGTTAGATAGCAAGTTGTAGTCGGCAGTCACCTATACTTGCATGCTAGTGACTGTATGGTGAAGTGTTTGCAAGAGTATCTTTTGACATCTTATGTGGATGAAGTTCTGTGTAATCTGATTACGTGTAATTTTAAAACCTGCACGAATATCAATGCGTATACACTGTAATTTATTATATGCTAGTAGGATACATTTTTCATCAAGTAATTGCAGGTTTGAGCTCGAAAATTGTATGTCCTAAGCGTAAATTAGCTTGAATGGACTGTATCTTACGAAAATATTTTATAAATTTAGTTATTTAAAATGCGGCGTTGTTTATTTTTATGTATGGCTGGGAAAGTTTACAATTTTCAGAATGTGTATGACTTATTACAAACGTAGCAAAATGACCTAATTTTTACGTCACTTTTAAAAAATGACGTCAAGGACAAAAATGTGTGTTGGCAATTTTGTAATACAATATATCAATAATATTTCCGTAAATAACTGCTTAGCAAAGATTTAAGCAAAGAATAGCAAAGATTTAAATATCTCTGATAACGTATGATGAAACTACAAGTAATTATTTTATGGCAAATTTTCTCTGAGTAGGGGGTTATTACACCAATTAACCTGCATCCTATACGATGCAATGAAAAATTTAGTCTTTTTAAGTTGATTTTTCGGTTTTAAGATTTAAAGAACATTTTCAATTAAGATCTATTTTATTAACTGCTTTTTTGTACATGCATGTTGTACGCAGTTCGTCAATGGAGTTCTCTCCAGATTCGTTGCACCCATAGTGGCAGAAAACGGTTTGCTGGTCTCTCACAAAGGAAATTGACCACTACAGTTGAGGTAAGTTAATAACTATTTATTACAATTGTAACATGAAATAAAACTTAATTTAACATTAGTTGATTGTCCGGAGGTTGGTTAGGCCTACTGCTGAGAGCACGTGCTGCAGGGACACGTGGTGATGAGCGGGAAGACATGTCCGTCCTCGTCGAAAGCCAAAACCAGAATGCCGGTAATTAGCGAAGGGCGCTAATTACCAGACATAGCGTGCGTGTGCACTGTAGTTGATTAGTGACGCATGTCCGCTCTGTGACGTGGAAGGGTCGCCACAGTACCCCCCTTCCCCCAGTGTTCAACGGTAACAGCTGGGTCTGCGAACCTGACGCCCACAGCGAGTTGTGGTTGACTGGATATCCTCTGCAAATCGACTCCGACGTGCAGGATTCTTGGTAGTGCCACAGGGCTGGAAGGGTGGTGAAGGATACCTTGTAGCAGTGACTGCCAAGGAGAGCAATCTCCACTGGCTGGTGGTGTGACACCTCTAGTTGTTACATCACAGGCTGGCGGAACCAACGGGTCATGCCTGCTGATGTGTGGCAGAACAACACATCGATACGCGCACATCACGGTTGTTGCCACTAATAAAAAACCCTTTTTCGTCAAGTCAGATGACCAGAAAGATGCCCTAATACGGCTGTTCCATGGCCCGACAGACGCGGACAACCCGAATGAAACACATAGGTGCAGGCGGAGAGCTTGCGCGACAAACACAGGGTGCTATCCCTGGTGGGTTAGCCGGTGGTGGGTGTTTGGCTGCCATCACACGCTGAAGATCCAGCAGCAAGTTATGAGGGCTGGATGGCTCCGCAGTGGAGCTAAAACCTTGCCAGGAAGTTGTAGTGGCCCTCCATGGACGAGTTCTGCTGGTGATACACCAGTGTCCATGCGGATCGCGGTGTGTATGCCGAACAACACCATGGGCAGCGAAGTTGCCCATGAAACCGACTCATGGCACATGAGGGCACCCTTTAATTAGGTTGACGATGAAAATGCTTGACGAGGCCATCTGCCGCTAGATTGTACGAGGCAAGAGATGAGGTCAGACTCAAATTCCCTGCCTTGGTCTGTGGCACTAGGTCCTGCAAAGTTATGTGATGCAGCCAAAGTCCAGTGTCCATGTGGGGTTTTGCAAGCCAGGCATGGAGATCCTTGTCCATTTTCCGTGCATCAGACATTGCATTGTAATCCTGGGTTGCAGCCATAGTGACTGCTGCCACTCGTGACAGAGTAGCCTATCAGCAACCGCATTGTGAATTGGGACAGGAACTCCAGCTGATGGGCCTGCCATGGGGACGAAAAGTGACCGGTTTTGCGCAATGCCAAAGTCAGTGGCTTGTGGTCTGTGAAGCGCACGAAGATGCGTGCTCCAAGCATATGTCTAAAGTGTTTCACGGCAGAAAAAGCCACCTGTAGTTTGCGGTCATAAGTACTGTTGCGCTGCTGTGCCTAGTAAAATTCCATGAGAAAAAGGCCAGTGGCTGCCAGTGACCATCGACAAGTAGATGAAGAACTTCGCCCATGACGAAATCCAAGGCATCTACCATGAGCGTAAGCGAGGCATCCGGCAGGATGAGCAATGGTCGCTGCAGCACAGAGCTACTATTTACCGAGCAAGGTGGCTATATGTTAACATTCTCGCCTTGCATTCGGTAGACCCAGGTTCGCTTCCCGGGTCGGCTATCCTCGATTGTGGTTTTTCATGGTTTCCCACAATTTCTCGAGGCGAATGCTGGGATAGTTCCTAAAATTAAATCGGCCATGACCGTCTTCCTTTCCTATCCCATCCTCCTTTTTAAGGTCCCAATTAAGGATAATATGATTTAATTGTAGTGTTGGGAACCATATGCATCCCCCCTGCCAAATGGTACTAATCTACTGACTGCAGGGTAAAGACTACAATAGAATACAACTGTTGAAGTCCTGTCAGGCAGCAGAGGTCCATGGTACTGGGCACATATCATTCTTCTTACTATTTTGAAAGAAGGCATTCAGGCTGGCTTGTGTGTGCACTGCATAGGGCAGGAAATGCCGGTAAACGTTCACCGTGCCCAAGAACTGGCAAAGCTGCTTTACACCATGGATGGCTCCAGGAAATCATTAATGGCCAACACCTTGCTCAATAGGGGCAAGAGACCATCAGTACTGATGGTCCCAGGAACGTGATGGAGGACTCGCCGAATATGCACTTGGCAAGGTTTATCACCACACAGAACTCGTGAAGGCATTGAAACAGCATTCTCAGATGACGTCGGTTCTCGGCGAGGGATTTTAACGCTAACAGTATATCATCAAGATATTCATAGCAGAAATCAAAATCGAAGAGAATGCTGTTGATGAACCGTTGAAATCAGTGGCGTTTTAACCCATGGCAGGGCCCCAAGGCTTCGGGCTTCTTTGGGCCCCTCGACCCCCTCGAATTTCACGCTCGGTACCAAAACACTGGTTGGTAAAGTAAAACAAATCTAGGCCCACATTAGGCTACATTTTATAAAAGTACAATCCGGTTTATCTTAAGGGAAGTACTTTGTGAGAAGAATGACGCAAATTAAAGAAAATAAAAGAAACGATTAAATTGTTAACTGATGTACGGCAAAAATAAAGTTTGACTCCATAGATCAATCTGAGACGTAGAAGAGAAATTTTTGGTTCTAACAGTAAACAATTAGTTTTATGTTGTATCCTTTTATAAAAAAATGCAGTTTACATTTTCAATAAAAAATTCAGGAAGAAATAGGTGCGTATTCCACAAAAAAGGAATATAAACAAGTACAAATGCTAAAAATGTAACGTTGACAAATGCCACTCACCGTACTCATGTTATCTTAATGGTTGATCAAAAAAATCACAAATGCATGACTAGGACACAATATCCGACAGGAAGCAGGACTGATAGGAAGGATATTGTTATAATAAGTAGTTAGCTACTTAAACATTTTTCTCGTTAATCTTTCAACAAAGTGATCTATAACATTGTTAAAAGTTAATTTCCGGAGCACAGATGATTCTACATGTAGTAAAGCCAAAGGATTGAGCTTTTCATCATTCAGAGTGGATCGCAGATAAATCTTAATACGTTTCAGAGCAGAAAAAGACCTCTCTCCGGTAAAGTTTGTGACGAGAAGTGACAACTAAATGCGTAAACAAATGTACATGTTCGGAAACGTATCCTGCAGTTCATTGTTAACAATGGTTTGAAACATTCTCAATGCAGGAATAGTCCCCTTATTTTCACAAATTTCTTCTTTTTGACTTATCAACACATCAGATTCAGGTTCATTCATGTACTCCTTGAAATGAAGAATTTCCTCCGGGAAGTATGTATTGAGATCTTCTGGGTAAGCTTTTACCACCCTTTTGGCCGCATCTCTCAGTTGGTCACCGTTTACCGAGAACAGTTTTGAAAGGAAGCCAAATTTTGCTGAAACCATATCATATGCTTTAAGCCTATTCTGAAGTGCTGTAAACAAGTGATCAATCATGGGAAGGTAAACTGTGACCCTAAAATTCTCCCTCCCTGAAAAAGCAGTATCTTCAGAATTGCCATCATTTCGACTTAACTTCACACTTCTTTGTTTTTTTCTTTGGATATCTTCTTTGTACAACGGCTCATTTTCAAGACCAATTTTCATCTTTCCTTTCTCTTCAAAGACCTCAAAAGCATCTCTTAAACTGGCGACATAATTATTCAATGACCTTAAGAGCTTGACGGCTTCGTTCAGATCCATATTTGTGCTCTGCAGTTTTTTGCTTGT
>JAQGAO010001113.1:0-26515 GCA_034697705.1 Ommatoiulus sabulosus
CCTTTCACAAGATTCTGAGGACAAATTGGCAAAATTCTCAACCTTTTCAAAACTCACGTTTTCCGAGTACAAATTTGCAAAACTTTCATTTTTTCTCAAGCATACAGTATATACTCGCAAAATTTTCAACCTTTTCCGAGGTCAACTTTACAACTTTTTCCACGTTTTCCCGAGGACAAATTTGCAGCATTTCCCACGTTTTCCCCAAGTACAAATCTTCAACATTTTCAACTGTTTTCGAGTACAGATTTTGTAAAATTTTCAACAATTTCCGAGGAGAAATTTGCAAAATTCCCAACAGACCCTTTCACAAGATTCTGAGGACAAATTGGCAAAATTCTCAACCTTTTCAAAACTCACGTTTTCCGAGTACAAATTTGTAAAACTAACATTTTTTCGAATACTTTTTTTTAAAGTTTCGGACGTCCGAATGGGAAAGGGGGGGGGGGGGGAGTCCAATTTTGGGAAACTTTTGAGCAAGTCCTTTTTGAATGGCCCCTATTGGTAACTAAGGGTTACAGTATGAGCCTTGGCCCCAATGCCTTGCCCTCGACCTCGTCGAAACAAATTTTGGAAGGAGTTAAGGGGGTGGACCTTGTTAGCTAACGTTCAAACCTACTGTACATTCTAAAACTTAAAACGTAAATTGATGGTTTTTGGTAGGTCGGCTTGCAGAGATCTTCCAGACAGGCAGACAGAAGGAAGGTTCTTGTACCGTCTCTATCTCATTGCCCTAAGCCAGTGTTTAGCATAAACCAACGCGCTTAGTGTGACCATCCCAAACTCGGAGCATCTGGAAACTGTGGGCAGAATGCACACGGGGGTAACTAACTAACTATCCTATCCAGGATTGTATACGAGGGAGTGACGTACTCCAGCCCACCCCTGCCTACCACAATTCCTGTTTTTCCAGCTGCATAGGCACGTATACAAAACCCGAATTCCTACCCCCACCCTCGGCTCTGGCTGCCTACTGCTTTCCTGTCAACCAACTTAGCGTAGGTCTGTAGGTAAAAGAACGTGGAACCTCGTTGAACGAAAATTTAGACTTACTGGTTTATTTACCAAATATACTAGAAATAAGGCTCTCTGTTGATCAAAAAAACCTAAACTTTTCAATAAGTGAGCGTATGGCGCGCTTCAATAGGGTTCCCCCAGAAATTTCATTCGCAACTAGGCGGAATTTTACAGCTTTTAAAAAAAATTCCCTGACCAAAGAGTCATCAATGTCAAAAATTGACACATATTTTGCAAAATCGACGCAGGAAAATATTTCGCAAAATGTACTATAATGACAATTTTTGAAATTTGAAAATTCTGAAAATGTGGAAGGTTTCGCAAATTTGTACACTACTGGAAAATGTTGAAAATTTGTATACGTAAAACGTGGGAAATTTGTACTCGGAAAACGTGGAATTTCGCAAATTTGTATTCTGAAAACGTGGAAAATGTTGCAAATTTCTACTCGCAAAATGGACCCATGATGAAGCATTAATTTTGGATCGCGACAACATGACTACGTTGAATTTCCCTGACTTTTCCAGGCCTGGGGGGTATACCCTGTTCAAAGGCGCAAGCACTGGCTCCCATGAAAATCCCTATATTACATGTAATGTACTCGTACCTGAATAGAGATTTACATATTTGACAAAACTGTGTTTCTTTTCATCTATTCCGTTTAAAAAAAAAATGTAATTATTACTATATTTGGTATATTCCCAAACAGCTGGAAATTTAAGTATTTCCCCTTCCAAAATGACAACAAAGGTAATTAGGAAGGTATGGCAACCCCCAAAAAGGTCCTCTTTTATAGGGGTCTTAAGTGAGCTAAATGCTTCAGGTCCAACCTTTCTTTCACTCGTACGCGGAGAATTCCGTTACTACATATGGCGCTTTTCACTTTCAAGGTTTTGCTCAATTGTATTCGCGTGACCCAAAGGCTTTTCACGATAAACAGCCTATTTTATTGTCGAAAAATAGATTTATGAAGTTCTCCGAATTGCGTATATGACGCGTTTATTCATTTATAAACATCAAAACCACATGTGCGTTATATGACACGTACTAAACAGCGTTTGCGACCTCGATTATTTTTTAACAACACGTGTTTTTTTTTCTTCCGATAAACGTTATCTTGGGAAAGATTGCGATAATTTCCGAGACTATATCTTTTTTACTGCGAATAAACATCCTCGAGAAGTTTTGGGCAGTCATGTACTCTACATATACATGTAGGCAACCATATCCGGCCGCCTTGTTTCGTCACCGAAACAAACTGTTTTAGATAAAATCAACATCGAACGTTGAACAGGGTTCCCCCAGATATTTCATTTTCAACTTCCCTGACCTTTCCAGGTTTTAAAAAAAATTTCCCTGACCAATGACAATGTTAAAAATTTTGGAAAATTTACTAATGACAATTTGGAAAATTAACGTATAGAAAAATTTAAAAAATTTACAAAACAATTGCAAGAATAAATGTTGAAAATTTGACAATTTTGTATTCGGAAAATGTTGAAAATTTTGCAAATTTGTCCTGGGAAAACGTGGGATATTTTTGCAGATTTGTCCTCGGAAAACGTGGAATTTTCCAGGTTTTAAAGAAATTTACCTGACCAATGACAATGTCAACAACTTACATATTTTGCAAAATGTACTAAAATGACAATTTTGAAAATTAACGTAGACATTTTTTTGACAATTTTGTATTCTGAAAATGTAGATGGTTTCGCAAATTTGTATACTAGGAAAATGTTGAAAATTTGCACACGGAAAACGTGGGAAATTTTGCAAATTTATACTCGGAAAACGTGGGAAATTTTGCAAATTTATACTCGGAAAACGTGGAGAATTTTGCAAATTTATACTCGGAAAACGTGGAGAATTTTGCAAATTTCTACTCGGAAAATGGGCCCTGAGCTAACCGCCTTAATTTTGGATCGCAACGTACAATATGATTACGTTGAATTCTCCTGACTTTTTCAAAATAAGCTATTCTTCCCAGACTTCTCCCTGACTTTTCCAGACATTTTCAAGTTCTCCGACTTCTCCAGGTCTGGGGGTATACCCTGTTGAATGGCCGGAGGATTTTGCGAGAAAATCGTCCATAAACAAAGACGTCCTTCGCATGCAACTCAAAAGCCCCATTTTGCTGGGGAGAAGTGCACATGTCTCATCGTTCTACCGACATGCACCGGGATAAAATCTATTTTGAAACTGTATATTTTTACAGGATTGGTTGCCTGCCCTGCCTGAAGCGAGTCGCGGGCAATAATGATGGTGCACGGCAGACATTTTGGCCGTTTTCCAAAGGGAAAGAAAGTTGAAGGGAAAATTATAAACCTTGCGGGGAAATATCGGAGCAGTTTTTGAACAACTTATAGCTAGCTGCTAGCCTACATAACCTGTCACCCAGAAGAACGATGTGCGGGAGAAAAAAAAACATCACCGTACAAAAACAGCCCGAAGAGTCTAAAAATTGTTCTCAACTTCTAGGAAACTGATTTCCGTTAGCTCATCAGAGGCCATCGAAAAACGAACTCGCACAAGGGTTAAATTTGGGGATTTACGAGTTTGGGAAATGAAACGAGTTGCGGAAAAAAAAACCATGGCTCTCATATAATTTGAAAACGTTGAATGCAAGCTGCACTCAATTAAATCTTAGGATACCGTTTTTCTGAAAAACGTTAACCTTATAGTCACGTGACCACGTTTATGCGCATGCGCAGACTGTCGTTGCAATAACGCAGAGGGGTTAACGTAACGTAATCCCGTTATTTCAGCCGTATAGCGGGACACGCTGTACGATACGTTATCAGCGTTTTCAGCAAGTATTGAAACTATATATACACTAATCAGCCATTTCGACTTCCGGGGATTAAACTAATCGGGAAATGAATTCAACGGTACGAGGTATCGATTATACTCAATTGGAACAGTATATCGTCTAGTATTTTTAATTACATCTATTAAAATAATCCTTTCTCAACTTTCTTCGACGAAAAGTCGGCTTCACTCACTCGCTTCGTTTTCTTCAAAATTACATCGACTAACCTCGAAGATGAACGATATTTGTTGATGCCGAGCTGGACTCCCAAGATGGTGGCTTCTTTTTTTTTTTTTACGCGTTCAACTAGGGTTAACATTTCCTGAAACTGTCTTACATGTACCGTAAAATTAAACGCTATTGAAGACGTTAAAGAAATAACGTATAGAGTTAACGGGTCAACATACGCTATCCTAAAACTCTTTATTATCAGTTTTGTCGCAGTTAATCGCTCTAGTTATTTTTTATATTTAGTCGACAAATAGAAAGGATAACTGATTCATTTTATGGTAAACTAGTTAGACTTGCAGTAAACCCTGGAAAAGTGACCACCTGTTTATGTGTTGACCACTTGTCTATTGTGTACAGTGACCGGTGTGTGTTGTATTTTTTTGCAATTTTTGCATTGTAAATGTACCTTATAAAGTGACCAGATAACGGATGAGTCACATATCCATTTTCTTTAACCCATGGACATGATGATTCTGTAGGTTTTTGGTTTTTTTTTTTTTTACTGCATTTATTACAGTCTGCATGCATAAGTACAGTGTACATGTTCATTATGTAATTCACGCATTCTTTGTATAGTGACCACCTGTGTACAGTGACCAACATAGCATTTTTTTGGTGGTCACTTTTAACAGGTTTTACTGTACTTGACCCGCCATACATATTTCCTGCACAGCATGTTTGTAATACTGCTGAAATATCGCTCTGCGATGGATGATTTAAGTTTTGAATGTTTTTCGGGTTTTTTGCATATCTGCGCACCTCTTCCCATTCCTTCGCTGATGTGTACTATATAGAAAGGATAAAACTACAAACTGGGGTCAATAACCTTCAGTTACTTCTGATTGCCATTAAACTAAACATGCCAACTAATAATAGGGATTAAGTATTTGAAGATTTTTTATAGACTGTTTGCAGAAGTCATGCGGGGCTATGCTCAGCATTGTCTAAAGTAGCTTTGAAGATATAGCTTGTGCAGTTTTCGACTATTTAGCCTATAATTTAAATATAGTAGTTACAGATACGCGTATAAATACAGTCAGCATATAGTAGGCTATATATTGCGAGTCACTATAAAAGTTAATGTTTCCAGTAAACTTCCTTACGTGTATATAGATAATAGAATTTACATAATCCTTATCGCCCGGTAGTAATGACAAAAAAAACTATTTTTCGGAGATAGTACGTGCATACTATTAGTGGGTTGGGTCTGTATATGTATACTAAAACGTTTTAAGTAATTAACATCCATTCTCAGCTTTTTGTTACTCGTATCTGACGACAGAAAAATTCATGTACTCCAGTTTTCAATGTTCTTTTAAGGGGTCATTCAAAAAGGACGTCCTCAAAATTTGCCCAAAAAATGCATAAACGTTAAAGCCGCTTTTCATCTAAATGTAAAAACCTTCGATAATTTCTCGTTAATTTCTTTGAATGAATATATACATTGCAGGTAAAATGATGTACATACAGCTGTAAGCCTACGTGTTGTACTAGAATAAGTAATATACAGTATATTTAACAGTTATAGGATATTTTCTTAGTTTTTCTATGCAGTGTACTGTAAAGTGTTTTCAAAATGTTCACATTTTATTCCAATAAAATTAATTTCCGAGCGACATTTTAAGCTTTACGTGTTCCATGAGTTTCTCTTTTCGCTAAAAAGATGCTAAAAGTATGCTAAAAGTTGGGGGAGTAGGGTATGCCGTGAGTAGCCTACAGTATATTTTCACAACTTCCTCGATATCGGGCGTAGGTTGTTTAATAGAAACATTAAGCCGAAAGGGATTAGCTTTATAAATTGTGCTCTGTGGGGGTGTATACGCAGTACATGGACCTACCAGACGCCAGGAAAACATCACGTAACGTAGTGTGAACATTTCCTAAAAGAGATAACGTTAAAGCACTAGCTGATAGAACGCCATTAACATTGTACTTAGCTCCGTCAACGTATCGGAATATACTGTACAGTATTAGGGGTACTCGGATAGAGGCTTTACGCGTGACATTTTTTACAGTTGTGGACAACTATATTCACAGGTTTTAAAAAAAAATTCCCTGACCAATCACAATATCAAAAATTAACATATTTTGCAAAATTTACTATTGACAATTTTAAAAGTTAACATATATTATATACAGGGTTGCCACCACATTTGAAAAATCGACTTGCCTGACTTTTGTCCATTTAATTCTCATTTTTGCCTGACTTTGCCTGACTTTTCCTACAATTTTGCCTGACTTTGCCTGACTAAAATTAAAGTTAAATAGCTTCCTTTTATAAAAAAAGCAAAAAAGTCTTCAATAATGCGTGTAATTTTTATTCATTAAACACACAATTATCTGAAAACATGCACATTGACTCGTTCAATAACAAAATTTTGCAATTCTACACATAAGCATTCTTCAGGCTCTGGATTTTACTTTCGATTTCTTCTTCCTCTGGGTATAGGTAGTCATTTCACCAAATAATAATTTTTGCCTGACTTTTCTTTAAATTTTGACAAAGTTGCCTGACTTTTTCAATTTTGCCTGACTTTGCAGGTCAGTGGCAACCCTGCATTCTGCTTGTAACCCATTCAATTGGTAGGCTACTATTTTCGGAATCGTACTCGCAATGAGGACTAGGCAGCTTCGCAGTCTGTTCGGAACCAATATGGCGCCAGGACCAATCCTAACCCAGTATCGGAAGCATTTTTCGCAACTTCAAACACCTCGTTACGACTTCTGGCTGCTTCGATTTCACAAATATTAATGAAATTGAAAATATTTCGATTTTTTCCAATTATCGTGGAAACTTTTATTAGAAACAATCTCAAAAACGAAAACTGGCATTATTTACGAAATGCCCCTTTCGAGAGGCGTTCAATACTCTCCCAGAAATTACATAAATGATGAAAGGGAAATTCATAATAAAATTGAATAAAAAAGGAACGCCTAGACCTCTTTGATCTTCTTTCAATATTTTAAGAGATTCGAATAAGTGGTGCAAATTAGCGAAAATTCACTCACCCAACATGGAAATAGAAAAAATCTCTTCTATTAAAATCCAATTTTTTCACACTTTCACATTTATAGCTTATATTGAATAATATAATCATCGTTCGAATCGAGTGAGTCTTACCTGCAAAGAAATAAAAATGAGAAAAAATTAGTCAATCAAATGTATATATACATATATATGATTTATTTCCAATTACATGTACTTCCGAAATTGTTTCTCGGAAACGACTTAAGTAAGAAAGCTTGTGTAGCTGAGGTGTAACTCGAGAGTGCATTTAATGGAAACCCTCGTATCAGTTTCGGGCACATTTTCTGTCAATCCTTCAGTTTATTCAAATTATAATAAGAATCTCGAGTTACTTCAAGATTTATATCCGTAAGAATAACGCTGTAAGTTACTTGACTATATAGACATTTAACGAAATGCCCTCGTTTTATTTTCGTGCTAATTTTCTAGCAATAATCTGGAGTCACTTCGAGCGTCGTATCTCAGAAACACCTTAACAGCACAACTTTTTGGCAACTTATTTACCACTTTATTCGAATATGCAGCTCGAGTCACTTCACGAATTGTTTCAGAAACGACTTAAGTAAGATAGCTGCAATAAGAAAGGTGTTACAGTACTAGTCCGAAATTAACGAAATTAATAATAATGATGATGATTATTAAAATATGGAGATCTTATATAATAATACATGCAAACCAGCTTTGGCTAGTACGCTAAAATAATTGTGCAATATTCCATTCAATTATTTCTCCAATTTTTCCTAAAAACTCTCCTTTTCCTATTTTTTTTTACATATACATGTATATAATTTTTTGTCGTTTTGGTAGCGCCACCTACGATTGTTTTCGGGGCGTTTTTCAACACCCGCTAATTGACCGGCACGCGCTTGACCAGGTGGACACTGGGCGTGATCACTCGCGGCACGTGTCAACAAATACCTGTTGTCGTTCACAGATGGAGTTCATTCGCTAATTTTAAATCTCATCGACAAACCACGCCCCAAAAACAGATCTCAACATTTGGAAGAAAGAAAAAATACGAAAAAACAAAAAGTTATAAAAACACGTCATGTATAATACGAGTACTCAGACAGAAGTTTTTTGCGAATCGTACTTTAACAGTCGTGAAATCACGCGTGAAAAACCAATCAGCGTGTCGATTTCTCGACTGTCAAAGTACGATTCGTAAAGCTTCTGTCCGAATACCCCTATGAATCGCGTGTTTCATAGCGTTTTTTGTATAACGATGTACTGCATTTTCTAAAATACAGTAAAAGCTGTTAAGAGTGACCACCAAAAAAATGCTATGTTGGTCACTGTACACACTACAAAGGTGGTCATTATACAAAGAATGCTTGAATTACATTAAAATAACGAACATGTACTTATACATGTAGACTAATAAATGTACTAAAAAACCACAAAACCAAAAAATTACAGAATCATCTTGTCCATGCATGGGTTAAAGAAAGATGTAATGTGGCTCATCTGTTATCTGGTCACTTTATAAGGTAGCCTACATTGACAATGTAAAATTTGCACAAAAGACAACACACACTGGTCACTATACAGAGGATTTTTATGCAGGAAATGTAGGCCTACACTAGAAAAAACAATACACTAAAAAGTGGTCACCATTCAAAGGTGGTCACTTTTCCAGGTTTTGCTGTAATCATATTTTGATATATTTCTTTATAAATATCTGTGGCGATCTTGTACACGCGGTATCGCTAACGCCAAAGTACGATTCGTAAAAGCATCTGTCTGAGTACCCCTATTAATTAAGTAAATTGTACAAATAATTAACAAACAAAAAACTTATTGACGTTGCCGCCATTGGCGTTATCGTGTTTGTTCAGGTGCGCACGTGCCGATAGCTTGAACGGTTAGGATTTTAGAATTAAAAAAAAGCGGCCATATTGAAATTAGGAGCCACGTGGTTTATGGCTCAATAAAAGCATGCACGAAGGGGGGCGCACCCAGCACGCAGGTAAGTTTACATTTCGGGCGGTAGAAAAAAGCAAACAAAAGGGGGGCGGAAAAAGAACGCACGTGCCCCCTTTGTCTCATTTTCCAGATGGGGAAATTCCCCTCCCAAAAAAACATCCCAACCAATATGCGGGGCACCGGGACAGTTTATATTTACTTTACCTTTTCTTTCTTTTTTATTATCCATTTCTGGGCTGTTTTAAGGCAACGCCATGTCAAGCCAATGCATTTTTTGGGGTTGAAGATTCGAATTTTCCAGATGGGAAATTTCCCCGCAACATCCTAACTAATATACGGGAGACAGGGACTGTTTACTTTTATTTTACTAAATTTACATCTTGTTTTCAACTGTTTTTGGACTATCTTAAGCGAACGCCATGTCAAGCCAATGCACTTTTTGGGGTTGAAAACACGAATTTTCAAGTTGGGAAAATTCCCCTCACTTCATTTTAACTAATATTCTGGGCACATGGTTTATTTACATGTACAGTACCTTTATTTTGGCTTGATTTTAACATGATTTTGAGCTAATTTATACTGGAAAACATTTTTTTCTATATTTTCCCAACTTAAGCAATTTCTGAACTTTTTTTCGTAATTGTTTTAGATCAGTATACCGAAGCAATGCAAACGAAGTATTTCGGCGAGTAGTCAATAGCGAGCTAATCACTACATGGTTTCAGTGCAAAAAACTATGAAATCATCAATTACTTATTGCACCTGTCTTGCTTAAGTAGTTTTTCAAACGCTTCCTAAATCACGGCATATAATTGGAGTATATACGTGTATATGTACATACGAAAGCGTCGACGGACGTCCTAGGTCAACGTCCGGTACGACGCTTTCAAGCAGCTCTTATACTTTTTAAGTTCAGAAGTGCGATGGTCATCATAAAGGTAGGTTTAATTTGGAACACTTTAAGCGGTCAAGGGCCAAGGGGTCATTCCACCGTCCACTTCCACGAGTGGACTTTACTTAATCCTCTAACACTATTACCTGTCTCGAGGTGTTAACATTGTGTAACGATAATAAAATTAGTTCTTAAGAAAGCTTGATCACTGGTTATTCAACAAGAAGGGTTGGTCACACAATGACCATTGTTGTAAAGACTGACCAAACCGTACTTAAACTCATGCTTTGACCCATCTTGAGGTGAGTTATCCTCATGGTTCACATCCCGCCGGCGGTCAACCCTGGATTGGCCCAGCCGTTAGAACAGAACAGCGTGAGACAGAGTTAGAACAGCCGTGAGACCGGCAGTGCCGAGTCGAGGAAGTTCTCAGCTTGACCACTACTTGGACAACCACGTGTCTGCCAGACCCTGACCGGCACCTGCTGCAACGTTAAATTTGGGCCAATCCAGGGTTGACCGCCGGCGGGATGTGAACCATGAGGATAACAGTTCGGATGAGATAATTGAAAAAAAAAAAATCAAAATTTAGGTAAATATGATAAAATATCATAAAAATGTCATCTTTTCGGTAAAAATCAATAAAAAACCATATTCGGTAAATTATCAGATCAAGAAAAACGGGAAATTTCGCATCACGTGTTCCGCGTCGGGCCAATAAGCGCGAGTATGCCAGCGTTCTGTTTTCTGAGGTGCGGGTTGCTCAGGGTGAACAATTACCTCGAGAATTTCGAGAAAAACATTTTTTTTTTGGAGCATATGCTTTGAACGAAATTGAACAAAACGAAGCACTTACCTTTGTGACCCAACGAATACCGAAATAAAACTATAGTTTTTTGACTTATTTTTTTCGAACAATTGCTTAACGCACCTTTTTAGGGGTCTGAGTCAAAAGTATAAGGACCTTGGTTTCGATAAGGGTTTTAGGGAGAGTCAAAGGGACCTTATAGAGAATAATGGGGCCACAAGTGGTAAAATCAATACGCTATTTTAGTCTGAATAAGCCGGCAGGGGGCCACACGTTCGCTACTCGAGACATCTATGGGAAAATTGTTCGAGCAATGGTAACGCGATGGGAAAAGTTGGGAATTTTGGAACTTCTTGCCATGTAGAGCATATGCTCAGATCGTGTGTAACATTTACTCATAACATTTAGAGAATGAGCAGATTTGTATTTTGTGTTTAAAACTCGTGCCACAAAGAGTATAAACTAAGTTCATTCAGGAATGTAGAGCATATACTCAGATCACACGGAGCATAAACTCCAATCAAGCTGAAAATAAACATAAGATCATGAGGAAATTAAGTGGAGAATGTACTATGATCTTGTACATATTTTGTGACAAATAAACTCATTGCGTGGAGAACAAACTAATACTATGCCGAGAATATACTCAGATCGTGCGAAGAATAAACTCAGGACATGTGGGGAACTTACTCAAATCACGTAGAGCATAAACTCATTCCATAAACTCAAATCATGTAACGAATAAACTCTGGTCATGTGGAGAATAAGCTCAGATAATACAGAGCACAAACTCAAATCATGCTGAGCATAAACTAAAATCACGCAGAGCATTAACTCAAATCAAGCCGAGTATAAACTCACAACCATGCAACAGAGCACAAACTCAAAACAAGCTGAGCATAAACTCGGGTCAAGTGGAGCATATACTCAGCTAAAGTAGAGCATAAACTAATGTCTATAGCGGAGATAATCTAAAATTATGTATACAGTATACTGTACATGCATAAACTCAAACCATGCATGTGGAGAATAAACCTGGGACATACAGAACAAACTCCGATCACGTATAATATAGAGCATAAACACAAAACACAGAGTACAAACTCAATCCACGCTGAGCATAAACTCATACACTTTAGAGTAGATAGACGTGTGGAGAATAAACTCAAATCTCACATATATTTACACCATTTTTTTAAAATTTCAAGGTTATACTATTACAACTGACACCAAAAAGCCCACAGATTTGCTTCGTCATCTGATCACCAACTATACTGTATACCTGAGTGACCTCTGACCTCGTCCCCTAATCTTAAAAAAGCCTTCATCCGGGTATTTTATTGCTGAATCAAAGGTATATTGAAAGGTTCTTTTATGAGGCAAAAATACGCCCTCACAATTGGGTATAGAAAAAAATGTTCTTACCTAAAAATTGAATGTGAATAGCCCGTATGGGGGTTAGGGAAGGCTAAGGGTCTAAGGGTCCATTGATGGAAGTCACGCGGTAATCCATTGTCCGAAATAACGGCTAAAATCCTAAAGCACAAAAACGCCATGAGGGCGCTTCTTTTTCTCAGGTACTTTTCAAAACCAAAAATGCTTTTTGTTACGCAAATTTCAGACAAGAATTGAATAAAAATAGTATTTTGGGTGAAGGGTTTTTTTGTAACAAACCCCCCCCCCCTCTCCCCCTAAACGTGGAGCAGCACATAGCAACACCTTGAAAAAGTACGTGTATACTGTATATGCAAATGGAGGATCCAGGTTCATTCACCGAAACACCCCTCCCCAAAATAACACAAAAAAACTAGTTCAAAACAGTTAGTCAAAAAAAAAAATTGAAGTTAATTTTGCAGAAAATACTTTTGTGAGTCAACTAATCTTTAATCAACAATCATCAATTTCGAAACACAATCATCTGTTCTGTTAGAAATATTGCAAAATTGGCGAAATATCCTATTTTTTGACGTACAAATCGTCTACTTTGACTTAAAAATTGTTCTATTTTGGCGAAACAGCCAGTCGTCAACTCACAAATCGTCAAATTTTTATTTTATTTAAAAACAAAATCAAAAATTTACTTAAAACCTAGTATGATTTAAAAAGCGTCAACGTTTGAATAATCATCGCAAATTTCCACGATGCAATAATCTGCTATTAAGATTACAGATCCGCCAGTTTTGACACCGATATGATTACGACATATCCACGTAATTACTAAACCCAAATTTTGAAATCATTCTACGCGTTCGTTAATTCGCGAAAAGCTTTTTAAACTAACGCAAAATGCATTCGAAACCTGGTTAGGAAAACGCGATTAATCCCAACCATCTAAATTCCCCCAAAGTAAGAGCATTCGGGGTAGGTGACTAGACAGTACACACCCTATAGCCTCGTTTCAACGCGAGAGAATTTTATAATTGGGTCTTAAATCAAAAATTTCGCTAATTATTTGAGAAAGTTGTAAAACTTTCAGAAAAAAAAGTGTTTTTAACCTCGTTATAAAAGATGTGGGTCGAGACAGGAGGAGAAAGTGAAAGAAAAAAGTGGCTAAAAAACCGTTCAAAGTCAAGGGGAAGAGCGTGGCAAAAGGCCAAAATATCTCGAAATATAACGGGCATGACAAATAGTAATGGAAACGAGAAAAAACGAGATTTCGTCTTGGTTGGGATTTATTTGGTGTAAGAGTGCCATCCTACACTCGTAATGTGGCACCTCCAGGAAAAAAAATGAAGGTAGGGGACCGAAAACGACCTGCACCCCCATCACGGGGTAACCTTCAACATTCCTAAACATTTGGCAAAAAAAAAAAAAAAAATGCCAACCTAGGCCTACGTGCAATTCGAAAATGGAGACGCCTACCCCCGTCCTAGTATAGGGTGTCCTGATAGTTCCAGAAAATTATCTAGACATTCGAGAAGATTCCAAATCGATTTGCGAATTCGTTAATTCCCCGGCCGCGTTTTAAATTTGAGGAAAATGCATTCGGGTGGTGTTTAGGAAAACGCGACTTCTTTTTGGGACTCTCAATATGGCGAATAAACACTGGTAAAGTGAGTTCGATAAATAAATTAGCTCTAATAAACATTTTCCTGCTTCTGCAAGCGCTTATCAGGACCATCCTAACCAAATTGCGAATGTATTTAATGCAACTTTAATCGGCTCGTTGCGACTTCCGGTTGCTTCGATTTCAAAAATTGATGGCTTATGCTTTATTCCCACTGGGCAGAATTCTCTCTGCCGCAGGCGTTGCGCATGCGCACTTCGCTCAGTTGCATTCTGCTCTTGGTAGGTGGCGCTACAGCTCAGCCGAATTTCTCCTAGCTTTTTTTCTTCAACCTGGTCCTAGGTTTTCCGCTTGCACCCGGTTACACGCATGCGCACTCCAAGATGTCGGCCATTACCAACATAAGCCGGAGTGGAGTAAAATTGATAACGGTTAACAGGCAGTGTTAGTGCCAGTTGTTTTAAAAATGCATTTCTACGTGGTTTTTTTTTTGGCAGTTTACTATATTTATAGGAGCATCCATTTTTATATGTGCAGAGGACTGACTTGTTAAATTCAAAATTGATTATCTTATTGATAAAATGCTGCCCAGGGTGAACATGCAATCAAGCAAGTCTGCAGCAGCTTGAGCAGACGAATGTCTATTTCCCTGCTCATTCCGCCCAGTGGGAATATGGCATAATACAGCTTTTCAGTCTGCTGGTAACTATTATGACGCCGAGGCGAATCCTAAACCAGTGATCAATGCATCTTTAAACAACTCAGTTCGCGACCAATATGGAGTCATGATCAATCCTAACTCAACAACGAATGCATTTTTCTCAACTTGAAACGTTTCGTTACGACTTGCGGCTGCCTCGTTTTCCGAAAACGTCCCAAAATTGATGACTGCGAAGCTTCGCAGTCCGTTGCTAACCAATATGACGCTATGATCAATCCTAACTCCATAATGAATGCATTTTTCTCAACTTTAAACGCGTCGTAGCGACCGTCCAATGGTTCGATTCGAGGAATACCAATTCCATCGTAAAAACTGAAAGTCCTATAATGCGAAACTTTGTCCCAGCTACATAAAATGTTGTCCGAAACACGTATATGATTCTCATTAATATTCCAGATGCATATTTGTAGAGAGGCTTAATTCCCCTAGGGGAGCCTCCTTAAAATTCCTGGCATTATATCTCTTGGTCGTCCAATAAAAGAGGAAAATGCGCCAAAAAGGAGGAATTATCCATATTTCCGAAAATCCATTTTACGATTGCGCTCATCAATATATATTATCACATATAACCTACGAGTTATATGGCCTTCCAAACGCCCTATACAATAATGGCGACACGGCGCCCCCTTTGGCACGTTACGCTCAACATTCGACGCCATAACGAACCGTATAGAAGAAAGAAAAGGCTATAAACGACAGTTTAATGAAACTGTCTCGTAAAACCACGCATACCGCATTAGGCCTAACGAAATTATATAATAAATATATATATAGTACAGTCTCTATAGTATTAGATAAATTCGATGACATTTTTTAAATGGATATCTTATGGCGGTTGGGATTTCAAGTAGGCTTTTATGTTGATTGGGATCTCAGTTTAGACGTTTCTTATGCTGGTTGGGATTTCAAGTAGGGTTTTCTGATGTGGGTTGGGATTTCAGGTAGGCTTTTATTATGTTAGTTGGGATTTCAGGTTGATGTTAAGTGGGCTGGGATTTCATACTATGCTTTTATGTTGATTGGGATCTCAGTATATATATAGACGTTTCTTATGTGGGTTGGGATATCAGCTAGTCTTTTCTTATTTGATGCACGAGTTTTTTCTTATGTTGGTTGGGATTTCAAGTAGGGTTTTCTGTTGTGGGCTGGGATTTCAGGTTGGCTTTTCTTATGCGGGTTGGGATTTCAATATAAGCGTTTGCTATGTTGGTTGAGATTTTGGCATAAGCTTGGGATTTCAGGATAAGCTTTTCTTATTTTGGTTGGGATTTCAGGTAGCATTTTCTAATGTCGGTTGGGATTTCAAGTAGGTTTTCCTTATGTGCACTTAGATTTTAGGTAGGCTTTATGTAGGTTGGGATTGCATGCAGTATAGGCTTTTCTTATGTTAGTTGGTATTTTAGGTGGACTATGTTGGTTGGGATTTCATATAGGGTTTACTCATGTGGGTCGAGATTTTAGGCACACTGTATAGTTATGCTAACTGAAATCCCAACCTGCATAAAAAATAGATAAAATCCAACCTACATAAGCTATATACAGTACACCAGATATCTTCTTGAAAAGCCTACCAGAAATCACCGTCAACATCAGAAAAACCTACACGTACAATACCCGAAATCCTAACCCACATAAGAAACACCTCCTGAAATCCCAACTCAGACCTGCTTGAAATCCTAACTAACGCAATATATTTATCTAAAATTTAACTCGGCTCTTTCCAAACCCCTAAACCACATGCATCCCGCCTGAAACGTCACTCGCACAAGTTGCCTGCTCTTAATTGAAAATCCTAACGCACCGGCATACGTGTCATAACCTACATCTCTAAATCCTAACCCATATAAGTTAGGCCCAAATGCGGAAATCTTGCGGAACGAGGTTAGGTAGCCAATGGTCATCTCCCATATATTGTTAATGCCGCAATAATATCGACGTGATTATGACTTATAACCATCGTAGAGGGGTGGAGATGAGCCCTAGGAGGGGGAGGGGGGCAAACCATGTTACCCCCTCCCCCCCTCACAATACCAAATCCAAATAATGGTCACAATATGGAATATTAACATTAATGCAGGGCGATTTTACGATGTCATTAGGTCACCCAAAGGTCTTAGCCACGATCAGCTAATAGGCCCTAAATTTTGGGGAGATTAGCTCGGACCCCCATCGTCCCCCTTATTGTTTCATAAATGGACACTGGTCATCTGGAAACCTCCTATCTTACCCCCAACCCCCCCCCCCCCACCTTCCACCCTCTCGCTGTCATCTTAATATGGATTTATAATCGTTGTTGCTTTCGTCATTTCGACGATGACCGACTGACCACTGGTCAACGATTGGGCGACACGCTTAATGCCAATAACACCCGCCAGATGCCCCGCGAGGATATTTCATAAACGAGTGAAAGGTGGACGGCGATGACCAATGGTGTTTATTTTCGTCTTTTCGACGTTGGCCAACTGACCACTGGTCAGCGGATTGGATTGGATTGTTGTAGCATGTCCTTTGAGACGGACGCTCCCGTTTGGGGGCGCTACTAAAATGACGGGGACCTATGGATGGGAGTGGGATCTACTGTTAATGCGAATAACATCCGCCAGATGCCCCGCGAAGAAACTTCATAAACGATTGGAAATGTGTCCGGTAGAGATGACTAGTAGTCATTCGGTTCCATTTGGGCCAAAACGGACCGCTACATATCTGACCATTGTTCGTGTCCTGGCATTACAAACGAGACTTTCACGCAAACGGCGCGTGCCCCCCCCCACGGAATTTCATAATGATAAGCAACGCGAAAGTGACCAGTAGGTGGACAATGGTCAGTAGGTAAGGTTGGGTCATCGTGGCTAAAGTTAAGAAAAGAGGAAAATGTCAGTCATTAGAACGACAATTAGTTCAATTAATTCACAATTAAAACAACGATAAATACAAATGGTCAGTGGATCGCCCCGAAGCCAATGGCCAGTCCAGAACTGACCGTGCGCGATGAAGCCACTTCGACCACGTTCCTAGTCACTCGTTAGCAACTGACCCCCGCTTTGAGTAATAAATAAATACCTTAGGGTAAGCCAGCGAAAGGTGACTACTACTGCAGGCCAGTGGTCATTTGGTTCGATTAGGTCAACGCTGACCGCTGCATTCCTTGCCAATGAAACGGTGGTCAGTCATTAGAAGAATAAAAAACCCACTAAAATTAGCGCACTCATTCAATAATGAAAGCTTTTTAATAGAAAAATGAAAGTGACCGGTAGATGGGTCAGTGGTCCCTTCAATTGGGTCAATGCTGACCGCTACGTATCCCGCCGAGCATTGCTGGTGGTCAGTAACTAGAAAAATTTCGCTGCAGCTGGCGACCGCACCCTGCAATAACAAATTCCTTAAGAAGCTAAGGATGACTGATGGTCATTAAGTCTATTCATCCAATGCTGACCGTTTCAGATCTGACCAAGCCTCGCTGGTGGTCAATGATAAACAAAAAACAAGCCCAAACCAATGTCCTCCTTTCTCGGGCAAGCTTTTCATGGTAACAGTCTCAAAGGTGGTCGGGGGATGACCAGTGGTCATTACGTTCGATTGGGTCATTGCTGGTGGTCAGTCATTAGCAAAAAAAGTCGAATCGATTAAACGCTGACAGGTAGATAGCCAGTGCTCATTTGTTCCGAATAGGCCAACGCTGACCATAGCTGGCGGTCAGTCAATAACAGAAACTCGCTGCGATCAGCGCCCTCACAGCCCACAGTCTCAGAATTAAAGCGTTTCGTAGAATTGATCGGGGGGAAAAAAGGTGATCGGTAGATGACCAGTGGTCAGCGCGGGGTCAAAGCTGACCATCGATGTTCTATCTCGGGATGCGGGTTTTATACCTGCAGGCGGGGGGTTCATAAAAGATTATGAATGATGGCGTCGCGGGGATTAATGACCATCAGCGCCCCCTATTTCGGCCATATTTTGACCAATGATCGAATAATAGGATTTAGATGAAAAAAAATGATAAAAACGAGGGAAAAAATGGGAGAAAAACAAAAGGGAAAAATATGGGAAAAAAGGTTATTACGCACAAAAATATGAGATAAAAGATAAGAGCGGAGAGAGAGAGAGATGATTGAAAACAATGAAATTCGGACGATTGGGGTGAGGGAAATAAAGTGACCACGAGGGCAATTCCTAAACGTCCAATGGCCCAATTGCAGAAAAATAAATAACTCGAAAACTACTTGAGTTAGAACGATGGTGTAAATTAGGCGATGGGTCAGATTTTCGCGCTCTATCTAACGCCGAAAACCGCATCGTCATACGACGCTCGAGTCACGGGTTATACGCCGAAAACAAGTCTACTTTTGCATTTCTCGGATTTGCGCTTTCGTAACTCGGAAACTACTCGAGTTAGAACGATAGTGTAAATTAGGCGTTGGGTCAATTTATCACACCTATCGAATGGACTTCAGTACATTTCCGTACGCTGGACGATTGTCGAGCAACTGGTCGAGAAACGTCAGTTTTTCAAAAGTTTCTGTAAAATTCAAACAGACGTAGTTCGGAAAGTACTTAAGATAGGGCGGCGGCGTAAGCGAAGGTTTGCTCGGCATGTTTCGCTCTATCGAACGCCATCCGCATCGCCGTACGACGCTCGAGTTACGTGTCGAAACCAGCGCATTTTCGCTTTTGTAACTCGGGAACTACTTGAGATCTCACTAAGTTGAAGTGAGTTGTTTATTTCTAAATTTACGCTCTACCGAACTGAACAATCCCCGAGGCGCTACGATGACCGTAGCGTGAGTTATTAACGAAAAACCGGACGAATACCAGAGCGTTGGTGTTTAAAGATGGCGGACAGGCGGATGGCCGAAACATAATAATAACCACCCCTCATAGTGGACAAAGGTCAATCGTGGCTGATATTTTTCATAACTGCAAAATCATGAACACTCCGAGCCGCCAATAATAAACGGCGTCTGGGAGGCTGGACCGGAGGTTCGAAACGGTCATTTTTCGGCCTATGGATGGACAGTGGTCAAGCTGGGTATGACCGCGAGGAAGCGGAAACACGAAACGACCGAGCGGTGGGGCGGAGAGGGAGATTTTCGCTGCCAGATACAGCGTCCGAACCAACGCGCGTAAAAAGCCGGGGGGTGGGGAAAGGTGGTCAAGCGGTCAGCTTGACCATTGAATTCGTCAAAACGCCACGCACAATGGCGAGGCTATTTCTAAACAAAAATGTTCCATATCCGAAGCGCGGATAGCGGAGCTCGCATGCAAAAACGGAAGGAAGTTAAAAACGAGCCTGTAAGCGGATAGTGGACAATGGTCAGTCAAGATGGCCGAAGTGAGAGAGAGAGAGAGGAAAAATGGAAAATTTATACAAAAGTTTATTTATGAGTCCTGCAGGCAAAAAAAACGAGCGTGAATCAGATTATGGGCGAAGTATAAAATAGGAAAATGGAGATGGCCGTATGGTCATCGCTGACCAGCGGTCATCCCGCACCTGCACCGAGCCTAGAGCTCGTAAAAGCACTTTTCGTGCATAGGAGCATGAAAAAGCGATATTTCATCGGAAAAAATGACGGAAGATGACCGTTTCCAACAATTTAAGATTCATTTCTGCAGGCGCCAAAGAGCGTAATGGTCAAGCTGGTCACTCGCGGAACACGACCCCGCGGCAAAAAAGCGTGCCGGACTCAGCACTTTGAAGGCGATAAAATACGACCGTAATACGGTCAAAAATACACTACCCGCATCCACCAAAGGTCTCGGACATCTCAAGATTTCAACTGACCAGTGTCCACTACACGCACAACCGTTTCTAAAAAATAAAGACGAAATTTGCGAGTGCCGGTGGTCATCAACGCTCGTTGATCGATTAATCTAAATATTCATAATTTCAATCTGTTTCTTTAATATTTGATAAGATGCAAGATTTCGAACGACCAGTGTCCACTTTCATGGTCATTCATATGTAAATAAGAAGTCTGCCAGTACGCGTGGTCATCGACGCTCATGGCGTTATAGGATTGATAGACTAGTCTAGCTCGATATTTATTTTTTTAACTATTTGATGGGTTGTAAGATTTCAAGTGACCAGTGTTTCCCTTCATGGTCAGCGAGTCCTGAAGAAGACAGGCCTATATTTTTTTTGGTAAATGGGGCATTGGGCAACCATTAAATCTCAATTTGTTCAAATTTCCTAATTCGTTATCTTATCCTCTATGATTGTTAAACGTCCCAATTATTAAAATGTCAATCGTCATTTCCTGTTCTCGTTCATCCTGTTATTCGACCTCTATACCTGCACGTGATTGACCGGTGTCCAGCGGAAATGACGACGTCACGTGACCGGATGAACCTCGAACGCCTATCTTTTCACCTTTAACTTTTAGCGCTTTTTCGTTTCATGAAAACAAATCTTACAAACGACTAAAATAAAACGGGACCATATTTTTTTTTGTTAAAACTTTTAAAAATTATACGGAAATTTTCGGAGAATTTTTATTAAACATTTTTAATTAAATTTGCATCGTCCATTACTACTAATCGGAAATTGGTGAAACCTATTAAAATGTTATTATAAGTATTCATAAATTCAAAGTTTTTTGGATTTTTTTGTGAGAAAACTCATCAATTTTTGACGAAAAATTGTCGTTTTTTGGAGGAAAATCTAATCATATTTGCAGATAAAACATTCTTTTTTTACGGAGAAACGGTGTCATTTTTGGTTTTATTTTAATTTTTTTTTATAAAACTTATCATTTTTGGTTTTATTATTTTTTTTTTATAAAACTTATTTGTTTAGGTAAAATCCATAATTAATTAACAAAAACTATCTTTTTATGTAACATTTTTTCATTAATTATTTCCAAAAAAAACCCCATCGTTTATGGATAAAGACGATATCAATTTTGATAAAACTATCATTTTTTCGCATAAAATGTCTTTGGAAAATTACTATAATCTTTTGATAGGAAATGTTGTCGTTATCGTTTCGGAAAAATTGCACGTTTTTTTTATAGAAAATGTAACCAATTTTGTTGATAAAATTTGGATTTCAAAACTAGACGCACAGCAGCAGGGATCGAGCGCCACCTATACGCATATATAATTTCCTCATCGATGCTTAGTTTTTCCACAGAGCGTTTTAACAGGAACATCACCTGTTCCTACTTCTTCCCACCCACGTGTTCGACGGGCGACTCCTCAAAAACTGTTTTTCGGAACCATACGTTTATTGCCTTAAACTTGACATTCCCATTAAAGCTTATTTAAAAAAGAAAAAATATTGGTTTATTTCCAGTTTGTAATTCTAGGAAGAACGAGATACTCCGTGAGCGCTATTATTCTATAGACATCGCCAACTCGCAAACTGCGATTTCGCAAAAATTGGACTTAAGCGAATTTCACATTCGTTAAATAATGTTTTTTGTTTGTTTTTGTCTTGTTTACCTTTCAATGGTTAACATGGTTCTTCCCATGCAGTTACCAAATGGAACAACGGTTACTTTCCACGATTATTGAGCCAAAAAAGAGGCCAATTCGACTGGTTTTATTTTCCCTTCAACGTACATGTATATAGGGTGCAAAATCTGAAGCGGGCCGCGTCATTGGAGCTATTTTTTTTCGGTCAATTCGTCATTTTTGTTTTTTTGTTTGTGTTATTTTCAAGTTTTAATTTCGTCCCGTGATTCAGGTGCGTGATCGCGCACGTGTCAGCCGACCTTTTGACCTTTTTTAAAACGCCTTCCACCTTTTAGAATATAGGAAAGCAAACGGAAGCGCGTCTAGACGTGATTACTTTGAAATTTTTTTGGTCATGTTTCGAGTGTAATGTATAAAGTGATGACGAATCGAGCGTTTATAGGCATATATTTTTTTCACCTTTCTCTCGTTTCGTTTTTCAAACGCTATTTACCTGGATTCGAGTTACCTCCAAACGTGCGTTTTCCGTCTAAAAAAAGCAGCTGACTCGAGCTTTTTGTATACTAGATTTTTTTTCAGTTCCGTGTCTCGTGCCCTCCACTTCCGGTTCCTTTTCAACCCGCGCTTAACTACGTGTGCCGTGGGTGGACCTCCGTATAAACTGGGCCTATATAGCCGAAATACTTTTTTGTTTTTTATACAACAGATTTTGTTGAAGAAACTTTTTTCGACGATCGATGGGAAATTCTGGTAAAAATTGATGAACGACAAATGTTGGTTAAAGTGCGATAATTAACGGACATTTGACGTCGATAATTGAAACAGTTTGGTACAAACTGCAAACTTTCCTATACGAGAAACATTTTCGATAACCAGTGGGAAATTCTTGTTTGCCAATTGGAAACTTTATATAGGTAAAAATTAAAACCTTCGGTAAACATCGAAAAGTTTTGGTAAAAATGGAGAACGTTTGGTGAAATTTGAAAACCGTTGGGAAGATGTGAAAGCTTTTGGAAAACATCGAAAACTTTTGGTAAAAATCGAGAACGTTTGGTAACATTTGAAAACCGTTGGGAAAATGTGAAAACTTTTGGTAAAAATCGAGAACGTTTGGTAACATTTGAGAACTTTAGTAAAAAATGAAAACGTTT
This sequence comes from Ommatoiulus sabulosus, assembly GCA_034697705.1. Taxonomy (NCBI): domain Eukaryota; kingdom Metazoa; phylum Arthropoda; class Diplopoda; order Julida; family Julidae; genus Ommatoiulus; species Ommatoiulus sabulosus. The sequence goes on from JAQGAO010001113.1 coordinate 23,001, forward strand.
GGTAAAAAATTGAAAACATGTGTTGAAGCCTTTTTTTCTGGTAAAAAAAATAAAAATCTTTGGTATAAAAAAGTGAAAACTTCATAAAAAAAAGTGAAATCTTGCAATGAAATTTTAAAATTAATTTACAAACGTTTACGTAAATGAAGGAAATATTAAATCGAAAACTGACACTTTTTGAGTTGTGTCACCTCGTGATATATCGCGTCACGATGGCATTTTTCAAGAACGCTAGAAATTGCGAATCTTTACCGAAAATTATTCAATATACATGTATTTTTTTTTTCATTTTTGTGTATTTTTTTCGTTTGATTTTCTTCATCCTATACATCGCTTCTTTTCGAAAGTTGTTTTAATTATAATTTCAGTCCTTAAGAGAAGAAGAAAAAGTCAAAGATGGCGTCTTGCCAAAATTGCGCTTCATTTATTATCGGTATAAAAAACCTCCTATTTTTAAAACGTTTTGATAAAAGCTTTTGGTTCGATATTCGATTACTTCCGGCGCCTAAAAACCATTTCAGATAAGAACGGAATTTAGCACCCAACCCAAAGGTGCCATCGCTAAGGTCAATAGGGTCATCGGGGGCGTTCGGATCATCGGGGTTTGTTTGGGTTAACGCCCATATATAGGTGCACTCTTCTTACTTCCTGCATTTTCTTGACTTATGCAAGATATGACTTATCTTGAAGATGTTCATAAAAGAATTAAGAAGTTTAAGTACTAAAAATTTCCTGATTTCTGATACAATTTTCAATTATTAACACCAACTTTTTCGTGTTTTTTTCCCTTTGAAACGAATTGAAATTTAGCCTGGAAATGCCGTAGCTTTTCAGGTGAAAATGTTAATTTTTACCAAAAACGTCTCAATTTTTTCCTAAAATTCTCCATTTCTTTTTTAACAAAAACCTCTCTATTTTTTCCAAAAATTATCCATTTTTACGACCAAGACGGTGGCCATTTTGTTGTTCGATCGAAAGGTGGACGTCACGTTCCATTTATAGTTACTAAGGCAAAAGGATGTAATTCCAAATAGAAAGTTCCATGAATGGTTACAAAATCGAATTCCGTATAGAACGTCGTTACCGATGACTCTACGATTATCGAAACGAAGCGTTCTAAAATGAATTCCAATATATGAAACGAAATGTTAAAATTCTAAATTCTAACCTCAATTTCAAAATATAACATGTATTTAATCGAGCATAACTCGAAAACTACTAAAGATAAACCGGTCGAGTAAGATGTCATTTTTTTCGCAATGTCGAGCTCCGTACGACGAAATGTAATTTGATTCTCTATCACGAATGGTGTCCGGGCCATGCAGGAGACGAACCACCATCTGATTTTCGGCATTTCTTTTTTTTTGTATCCTAATTTATTGCTCGTAAACATATAAGGCCGCGGCGGAAGTGCGTGGTTAATAATCCTGGATTAGCTTTTTATCCAGTTTTAAAGGCGAGGCTTATATAAGGCGTATAATTTAATAACCCTTTCCAGTGGAACATGTAGACTAATAAATATCAATTAAAACCCATTCGGAGGCCTCCGGATTTATCGCGATCGGCGTATAAACATTTCAACGAGAGAAACATTATTATTATTGTGTAAAAGTCTGCAGCAGCCTGCGTTAATTAATCGCTCTTCGAATTAAACCAGTCCAAAAAATACCAGCGATAAGCCTAACGATGACCATCCATCAATGAATCACGATCAAAATACGTCGATTGATAGATACGAGGGCGTTTTCATCAAATTTACGAGACAATCGGTCCATTTCACACTCACCATATTTTTGTATTTTATATAGATGTTTGTTTTTTTGTATTGTATAAACTAATCATCGTTTAATTTGCATTTTCATACAATTTATTAAATATTATCTCGAGTTAATCGCGAGAAACGTAACAGAAATTATTTCGTTTTAATAAAATCTATTCATAAAAATCGGCGAGATTGACTTTGTTACATTCGTGAAAAAGAAACAAATTGTTATAATGTTTCGTGTTTTTTTTTTTAATTCTTGGATGGGTTTTAATTGTTTTTTTAATACCTTTTAATTTGTTGCTTGTAAGTGAATTTTTCCTAATGTACTTTTTGTTTAAAAAATATTAAAATTTGTGAAATGTAACAAATTGTTATAATATGTTTCGTTTTTTTTTTAATTCTTTGATGGGTTTTAATTGGGGTTTTTAATTCCTCTTAATTTGTTGTTTTTAAGTGAATTTTTCTTAATGTACTTTTTGTTTAAAAAATATTAAAATTTGTTAAATGTAACAAATTTTATAATTACTAAAGATTCTTATTAATTGTTTGGTTTTTTGTTGCTTGTTTTATGTGTTCTTTTTTAATAATTTGTTTGTTCATTGATTTTTAATTGTTTTTTTTCTCCGACTTTCAATCGTTGTTTGTCTGTTGTTTATTAATTTTTTATTCATAATGTATGTTTTGTTTAAAAATTTTAAATTGGTCAAATGTGAAATTTAAAAGTAAAATTAATAGTTATATTACTCACCAAACGATCGATAGAGAGCGAGAGTGGAAACATTGACTTACCTAGAAAATAAAAATTAAATTAGACAAAATGAATAAATTATAAATATCGTACCGAAACTCTGAAAGTTGTTACTATGTATAATTATATACGCGTGGACAATATTACTGAAAATAAAATAATTAAGTTTCGAGTTTTGTTAAAATAAATTTAAAAAGTTACTATAAGCGAGTCCTTATTACGGATAAAAATTAACAATATAAATTAAAACAATAAAAAATATCTCGGAAAACGTCGTGATTAAAATACTTAAAAAGTATATAATTATGGAAAATGTAACTATTACACACATTCGGAAATAATATTGAGAGAATTCCTAAATTAAACTGTATAAAACTAAGGTACATGTACAGTAAAAAAAAGCCAACAACGATTAAAACTCATTAAAAAAATATTGGGGAACAAGTCAAAATTAAAATAACAGGGTTCCCCCAGAAATTTCATTTTCAATTTCCCTGACTTTCCAGGTTTTAAAAAATTACTCTGACCAATGACAATGTGAAAAAGTAACATACATGTATTTTCAAAAATCGACACTGGAAAATATGTTTCAAAATTCACTAACGACAATTTTGAAAATTAACATATAGACCTTTTATTTAAATTTTAAAAAATTGCATACATTTTTTTTTTAATGTGACAATTTTGTAGTCGGAAAATGATTGAAAATGTGTGCTCGGAAAACGTGGAAGATTTCGCAAATTATTACTCGGAAAACCTAGAGAATTTTGCCAATTTGTCCTCGGAACTGGTGAAAAATTTTACAGATTAGTACTGAGAAAATGGACCCTGATCTAACCTTATAGAAGTATTAATTTTGGATCGTCATGATTGCGTTGAATTTCCCTGACTTTTTCAAAATAAGCCATTCTTCCCTGATTTTTCCGGACATTTTCAAGTTTCCTGACTCTTTTTCGGGTTTCCAGGTCTGGGGGAACCCTGAATAATTTAAGATAGGTCACT
>JAQGAO010001114.1:0-26498 GCA_034697705.1 Ommatoiulus sabulosus
TCGTCAAAGCTGAACAGGGTAACACCTGTATCTTATTGGCTTCCATGTTTATGGTAATTAATGAGCGCGCGCAAAGGTCGCGTGTTTTAGAACACAGGTGAGTGACACTTTGCCCACGATTCGTTTACAAGCGCAGGGCGTGGCCGAGGGCGAGTTGATATGTCTACGCCAACAGGGCGGCGCTGCAGTGTTTTTACCACCAGAACATCAAAGGCGCCGACACCTAGTGAACCTACTTGTATTACGTTTACTGTGCTAAAACTGCATACATTCAGTAAAAACGACATATTTAAAAGGTAAATATACAGTGTAGGTTCGGCTAAATGACAGTAGCAGCGAAACTCAGAAGCTTTACGAATTGTACTTTTGGCAGTCGTGAAGTCACGTGTTTAAAAGAAATGGATTAACTTGTTTAAAAACAGCGATAACCTTAGAGGGAATTTTTTTAAACTAATCGACGCATCGGTTTTAAATATGTGACTTCACAGCTGCCAAATTACAATTCGTAAGTCTTTTATCTGAGTACCCCTATTGCCACTTTAGTTTACCATTGACATTTGTAAACTTGGGACAAATTACTGTACATATAACCAGAATTTGAAGAAATTATGTCAATCACCTGCACAACTAAACGTCACAATGTGGCATCGGCCGCCATCTTGTTCTTCAGAATATCGCGCGTAGTGACGTCACTAGGTGACGCCATAGTAATGGCGAATTCGACTGGGCACACCGGTGCAGATTTTTTGGACCAGTCGAATCCGCCATAAGACAGCAAAGAAGAAAAACAAAACAGGCGAGGGCAAACCGAAAAGATACGAAACGCCATCGAAATGTAAAAGGCAAAGGACGACCCAGGAAAGGGGGAGGGGACATAATGCCCATCGGTTGAAGGGGGGGGGGGGTATGAATGCCACTGAATTTTGGTGTAAATTTCTCCTTTTCACCAATATCCCTTCGCATGCCAAATACTCCCTTTTCCCTCTCATTATTCGTTCGGTAAATGTCATAATGTATCGGTGGCCATAAAACTGTTCGAGTTAGCAAAAACTGTCCTCCTCCCTATCCTCTATTCGAAAAAAAAAATCGGGAAAAAAATCGTGGGGGGAGAGCTCTATGCCTATGCATAACCATATTGTATAACCCCCTCTCCAGTTTTATTTACCCTCCCGATGTCCACGAGCAGGACAGTAGCATTCTGGTGCGGTGGAAAAACGGGGATCTAGGGGGTAAACTGGGGCTTTGTTGGTGAGCCTTCAGGGAGGGGTCAAAAGAAAAGATGGCCGGTTTGTGGGGTAGGAGGGTTGGGGGTGAGAGGGACGTACAGATGGATGCTGTAGATTCGAGATGGGACAATGGTTAGTGCGTAAGCTAACAAACTTTTGTTTATGGTGCCCTTTGACCCCTTTTTTGTGCGCCACCCCCAGCAGGCAAAGTTGAAAACTATGGCCCTCTGGTGCAGCGTGGCCGATGTGGAAAGGCAAGTAAGCGTTTTGCCTTTAAAAAAAATATATAACGGCGACGCCGAGGGAAGAAAAAAAAATAGGAAAATTTATGTTTACTTACTTGTGCCCAAAATGAAAAATCACAACAAAAGGACCCCTGCAACATCTGCGCCTGGACAACATTAGCGCCCCCTCGCCACTCAGCTTGAATGGAGAAAAAAATGCTGAGAGAGGGAATCCGGGGGTGGGCCGCTATATTTGTTGGTGACACGGACCCATGCAAACAAGGTCCGATGAACCCCATTTTCCCATAAACAACCCGAGACCGGACGAAAACTAGATTAAAATTTTGGGAAAATGAGAAAGAGGGACCCAGTTTCCTCCAGACCGAGCTAAGGGGGCGGGTAAGCGCCAAATTCCTTCGTTGGTCAAGTCAACTTTCGGCATGAGCTGGTCAACACCAATTCAGTTTGAGAATTTACGAGGAACCCGGGGGAAATTCAAAAAGGGAGTTTGCAGAACGTCCTGATTTGGCGCCAATCTACTAGTACCACATTAAAACACCACTTTTTTTTGAAAATCAAAGGGCACCTTTGCTAAAGGAGTACTGTATCTATTTTTTTTTATTATTTTTTTTTAAATTCAGTTCTTGGACTTTTAAAATTTTTAGTTAAATTAATGTGCATCTAGAAAATGGCTTCTTGGAGAAAACGTTACATGGAAGTGAAAAAACGTGTTTGGAAGAAGAAAAAAAATTTAAATCCATTATTGTACTAAAGTTCAACTTTTTGATAATTCATGGAATTTTATTGTTGATGTTGGTTTGGCTAATTTTTACTTTTGATTTACCCGCTCCATTTAAATTTCACTTTTCAATTAGGTGCTTTGCCAAATTTCAATCCTGAAACAGTTATTTTCGATACATTTTTTTTTTTTTGCGGAATCACTAAATTTGCATTTAATGCCATTAATGTTACGGTTTTAACTCTGGACAATTGCATCATTTCCTCCTCAAAGAAACAGGGCTCATTATCAAAAGTATGGCGCGTCATTCGCGTCTTTTTTTCACGCTAGCTAGGTCCCGACGTCGCGTATGCCCACCGCCATCATGAAACAAATGCATCATGGGATCAGTGACTAATTTATCTACGCTAATCGAAATGGACTCGTTACACCATTAATTACGTCAAACAAACCTCCAAAAAAATAAAAAATACAATATTTAAAAAAACGACCGTGCTGCGCTAGGCGACAAACTGAAGCAGAAAATTGTTCCCCATTGTTCTGCCAGGGGTCGCTGCATGCGACACCCCTGGCGAACGACCGGAGCAAAATCCCCAATTTTTTTGCCAACAGGTGTTAAGAATTCGTTCACACATGACCAATGGGTGCACACCCCTGGCTGGGATTGGAGAAAAAACAACAAATGGCGCTTCCTTTTATAGCCAAACTTTTTTTTCTTGCCTTTTCTCTCTGGAGGAGGAAATATTTACCGTCGATTATGAGTGCTCATTTTTTTTTCGGCGGTGAAGCAAAACGAGGGGCAGAGCAATGATGCCTGTGTGTGTGGGTGGTCAAGCGGCTATTTAGGCAGTTTCGGAGGGGTTATAAAAACAAGCGCTCGATTCCCACCTAGGCCCGGGTGTCAATGTGTGCTTTATGGCTTATTATCACTCTCATTATTGTGTTACCTGCAGGGGAGGGTCAGACCGAGGGTGGGACGAGAGTGGGGTTAATAATAGACCTCAGTTTTGCACGGTGGCGCCTCCGTGCTGCTGTAAACGGCAACTAATGGAAATGGCAGATGAAAAAATGCATGGACTAGTAGCTCAAACATGTTTATACATCACAGAATTCGGCCAGATTTAGCAATTTTGAGCACCAATGTCCATCCCAAAATGTACGTCGCCTATTCACGAGTTATTTATTCAAATTACAATAATATTGCTTTGGCTGCGGCGGAAAATTATTCCAAGTCAAAGGTTAAGGCATGTAGCATGTAAATCTGCTAATAAAAAATTACACGTTATACCAATTCATTCTTGGAATATACTGATATTAAAGGAAATAGCCTAGGATTTCCTTACATTTCAATGCTTATAAATCACTCCAGAAAGTTATCCCTAGTGCTTTATATGCGTTCCAGAAAACATGTTCGTATATTACAGTAAATATCTAAATACGAACAAATTATTGTTAAATTGGTCCTGTTGCCTTATGTAACGGTCGAGTCTAAGGACGTCGACCTTATCCTATCTAAATCCACCGACCACTCCAAGGAGAATAGTAAATTTAAACTTTCTTAAAAAAATGGGTTATTGGTATGTTATGGAACCAATTTTCTTCCCATTAAACAGTTTGTTTCCATAGAAATATTGCACAGTGCAGCACTGCCGCGCAAGATACAACTAAAAATGAAAGAAACATATCCACCCTCTTTCATGTTGTAGTTTTCTACTATATATAGATATGAATTCTGAAATTTAATCCCTTGAAATAAGCATCCAATGACCCAATGTTTTCAAGGGCTTAAATTTCAAAATACAAAAAAACTTGTTTCCGAAATTTAAAATTCAGCTGATATAACTGGAAGTTTCGGAAACAAAGTTTTGCATGTATATTAAGCTGTAAATTCAACTTAAACTTTCAAAAATGACAGATTTTTAGAGCTTTTTTGGAAAATTTATACATCTAATTGTTCATATCACGGAGATTTCGGCTGAACTTTGACAAGTTTATCAAAACAAAGAAGAAGAAAATGTTAATTTTGTGACAAAATATATTTTTTTCAATGGTTTTTTCCCAATGCCAACAAATCATCTAAATAGTACATTCCGAGCTTGAGTTCCGCTCAATCGTGTTGGTTTCCGTTTTTGGAGTTCACAAGCAGATGGCGCTGTACCTTAAAATAGCTTAATATTCAAATAAGGGCGCCCAATTTCGGAAAATGGGGGATTAAACTTGTCTCACAGAAGGCAGCACTATATTGCCTTTTCTCTCGTACTCAAGATAGGAGGGGTTAATGGAATAAAAAAAGAAGCGAGGGACTTTGAGGAACGTTATAGGGTGTTTCATAAATGCCTAATTTGCATACGAGTCCCAAATTATTAACGAAAGAGTGAGGTTTTTTAAGAGGCGAAAAGTGAATGATTGTTGGAAATAAAAATTCGCTCTTCTGAAAATTGCTACAAACATTAGATGATTGCTCATTTTACTGCGAAAGGGGGGTAACAGGGTATTCGCGAAGTGGGAGATACTGTGGGGGGGGGGAGAGAAATGGGAAAACAGTGAGCAAGGGAGAAAAATAGACCTATTACTATATACACAGGAGCTATAAGTTAAAATATATGCATATTTAAAGGGTAAAAAAACGAAACTGGCTGATGGAAAGTTGAAGATAAGGAAAAAAAGAGCTTTTAAGGAAACAAACATTTTCAGGCAAGGACTTGGTGGGACAACTGCTTCAGCGAAACATTCATTAGATATTAGTACACATACAGTATTAGTTATTTCACCGATAGGTCAATTGATTGTTTTTCGTGAATTTGTTTTATAAGTTTAATATGATTAATTAATTAAATTAATCATAAGGATATTAAAAGAAACATTAACGGAATATTATCCGGACATAAACCCTCTTTGGACTTGTCCTTGGGATCATGTTTAAGAAAAAAAGACTTCGTCTCCAGGGCCTAATATTTAGACACTGAAGAAGAGTATAAAGTCAGGTGCACACTATCACCAAACCAAAACTGAAAACTTCAAACTTGAAACCTTTCTGGTTGTGGCAACGAAAAAAAAAATGGCGTAGCAAACTGGTTGTGCCAAACTAGAAACGAGAAAAACAAGTTTGCAAACTAAGTTTGGAGTTCTCGTCGAGTGTCGGTGAGATGAAAGGGAAAAAGCCAAACTTTTTGGCGGCGGCGCTGCTATCAACGCTTCGTCTGCACGATATCGATGATACAGCAGACGACAGCATATCGTATCTATCGTGTTTTGAAGTTTGTATCCTCTGTCGTCTTCTGAGTTTTGTCAATATGATTTGTTGCAGTGTGTACTTTCAGGTTTTGCAAAACTAGTTTGTATTAATTTTTTTTATAGAAACTAGTTCACGTTGAAAGTTTGGGGTTTGTGGTTTTTAGTTTTGTTCGAAGAAATATAGCTTCATTAACTATAGATGTCCGATAACAAAATGTTTTTTTTAACACCTTGTCCATATCACCCCTTACCAAGGTCGTGTGTGCTATGACACGTCATACCAAAAATGTGAAGTCAACAAAAATAGGCATGTTGGGATATTTTGGTGTACCTTTTGCATATCACAAGTGTGCATGTTGGGATATTTTGGTGTACTTTTTGCACATCACAAGTGTGAAGTCAGCCACGTACCCAAAGAGGAAAAAGGAATAAGAACGTTAACTTGTGGGCAAAAAAGTGAATCCAGTGGTGTGAAAAATATTTACGGATCGTAACGAATGACTAGAAATAGGGGCGTGGCCAATTCGCCATATAGGCAGTGTGCGTATTAGCGTTCCCAAACGCCAGGAAAAAATAGATTGAGACAAATTTCCACTACACGTAAAATGCATATTCACGATACATTCGGTGATGCATGCAAAAATGCGTTTTGAAATCGTAATACATTTTTAAATACATTTGAAATGCATTTCTTCGCAATACGGATTGCCTATACGCGCATGAGTAAACGAAGCCAAACATCGAGAGCAATCTCATCGGATCGTGACTGCCGTCAAATGGCGCAAAATAAGATACACGACAATTCGTTGACAAACTAAGCACCGATGCGGCTCTGTTTATCAGAAAATTCTCAAAAAAAATAAAATAAAAAAAGTGTCAAATTAGACCACAAACAAGGCATCCGTTGGTGGAAAGGCGCACCGAAAGAAACATTTACAAGAAATACGAGCGCCGAGGGACGAGGATTTACAAATCTCCATTCCGTCGAAATTTGTGCGCATCCATTTCCAGGGCTGACGGGGAACTCATAATGAGTGGGTGCGTATCAAAAACCGAAGAAAGCATAACTGGCGTAGTGCATAAAGCAAGCTCCTCCCCCCGTTCAAAATGGCTTTTATATAAATGGGTGTGTAATCTAGTGTCGTTGAGAAAAGGAGCATTTAATAGGCGAGTGTTATTTTATGTGCAACTGACGACTGAGGCACAGAAAAGCGAGAGAGAAAAACGAGAGAGTTAAAAACTTAGGGGTGAGAGCGCGTGCAGCCAGAGAAAAGTATGGATTGGGTTGAGGGGGAGGGGGAGGGGGGGTGAATGGTAGGGGGTGGGGGGGAACTCGAGGGACGGGCTTTTTCTATGGATTGTAGAAAAATCAATGCCTTCTAAATAGGTTGTAACTTAAGCAATATGCAGATGAGCTACATTTTCTTTTAAAGCCACTTGTCTATAATGGGCACGTAATCGACGTTACAGTTAAATCTCGGAGAAAAAAAAATAAGAAAGGAGAGAAAAAAACATGGCGGACCGAGGAAAATAATAATAAAAAATTAAGAGGCAATGGACCCGAACGACGCCAACAAAGAACGCTTTCCCCCCGAAATAATAATTATCATGTTGCCACTAAAGGCAATTAGCACGTGACAGTTTTAATTAATTACATTTTTTTTTCTCGTCGGTTCAACGCTGCTCGTTGTTTTAGCGACACGCCTTTAATCAACCGCATTGGCCAAAAATTCCTAAAGACTGTGTCCAAAAATCCCTAAGATTCAGCACAAAAGACATCCAAGATGCAGTCAATCGAGATTGAGTACTGTCAATTGTACTGCCAACGAACCATGCAAACAAGTTTTCTTCAATAGTTAAATATGTTGTTAAATGTCCCAAAATATAGTCAAATTTTGCAGTTGTCATAGCCGTTATCCATATTTATCCTTCTCAAATATAACTATTAACATAATTCGAATAGGCTGTCCAGAAATGACTACAAAAACTTACAAAACCAATTCAGAAACAACCACCTTATCACGAAAAAAACAACCAATGTACAGCGTACATGTACATGTACAGTACTTGCAACACCGGTCTTGTCCGCTAACAACTTCAGGAATAACATTCTAGTTAATGAATCAATTCACAAGCAATCATTTCGTCTGAAAACCAACTCAGATACCTCGTTAAAAGTATCAATCGACCATTGGTGAAAACATTTCAAGGTCTGAAAGTTTATCTTAAAAAAAATCAAATCAATTAATGAGAAGTTAATACATGTAACTTCATATAAATCTCATCAAAGGCCTTCGCTACCATCATTGCACTTTGCTAAAGAGCCAATATAGAATCATCCATGCACTTCGTAAAAGATCCAAGGTGGAATCATCCTGCACTCTGTCAAAGGACTAATGCAGAGTCATCCACCTACATGTAGTCAACCGATGCTGAATTTATCCACCTACATGTAGTCAACCGATGCTGAATTTATCCATCTAGTCAACCAATGCAGAATTATTCATCTAGTTAACCAAAACAGAATCATCCATGCACTGTCACGTGATAAATCCAATGCATAATCGCCCCTTTGGCAAAGAATCAATCAATGATCTATAACCCTAACAAAGAACCACTTCAGAATGACCCTCTTTGTCAAAGAACAAATGCACGCAGAATCATCCACCTTAATTGGCAAAGAACCTAGTCGGATACAATTATCTTTCAAATGCCTCTTCGAGATATTTTTCTAACGTATCGCTGAATTTCCCAGAATTTAATCTTTTCACACATTCGCGCCCTTGCGTAAATGCACGCAGCTTGGAACGTTCTAGTCACTCGGCAATAGCGTCCAATGCATTCTTTCCAAGTTTACTCTCCGGCGAACCGCGTTAATTACTTCAAAAACTGCCATTGTCTTAAGCGAAGTTCTGACAAGGCGATTCGGATGCCTGCCAAACAAATGCTATTTTTCGCCGATCTGATCAAACAAGACGAGTTTGTTTGCGAACAACCTTAAAACAAGTAAATCAAATTAACAATTCATTAAAGCGTGCTGACGCAAATTCCGAGTGCAATAAGTAAATAACATGCATTCGCGAAAATATTCCTGTCAAAGCCGAGATGGGAAAAAGAAGGGCGCAGGGTGCAATTGCTCAAACTTCGTCATCCTGCGTGACCTTGCCAGCGGTTGGAGCGTTCAATTTTTAATTGGGAAGTTTGGGAACAGCTTTAGCACGGTGAAGACAAATGCATCAGAAAAAACATCATATAGAAGAGACAACAAAAATGAATTTTTGGCTAATGGCATTTATTTATAAAGATAGGCAAGCGGTAACGCGGTTGTATTTGGTCACATTTTGTGCGAATATTTCATGATTTTCATCAAGAAATATTTCACTCACTTTTCCTTACAGTAATCTATTACGTCTTTGTAATGGACGGGCACTTGAAAATTAATTTCTATTAGCAAAGTACAAATACAGTTTGTAAGCCTCGATTACATGTATCTACATGTATGTGTCACTGGAAACTATTTTATAATCCGTCACCGATCGACCTGCCACCTGGCGGATTATTCAAACGCAAATACTCGTGTACGGATTGACGAAAAACGGATTCCCGTAGAGGAACATACTGTAATGGGAGTACATGTACACGGGCAAAAGCTTTACGAATCGCGTTTTCATTGGTAGTCGTGAAGTCACGAGTGCAAATTCTACACGCTAATTGGTTTAAAATTTCACTCACGGTTATCTCTGTTTTTAAACCAATTATAGAATTCCTTTTGCACGCACGTGATTTTACGACTGCCAATTAAGTTACGATTCGTAAAGTTGCTGTCTGAGTAACCTGAGCTCGTATTGTGCATTGCCTCGCGTTTGAAACTCATGCACCCAGCATTTCGCGTGGCTAACAGGGCCATCAATGGCCAGCGGCGGAACCGAACAAGATGGAGGAACCAAAAAAACATTTTTCTGAAACGCTTAAGAAGCGAATAGCACATGAGGATTACGAAACAATATTCCATTTTTGTCAACTGCAGACAGAAGTTAAGAAGTCAACCTGTGAAAAAGTACTGTTTTGCACTTGGAAAAACATGCGGCACCCTGCATTATCTAGAATATAAAATCAAAAAATCAGTCGCCACATAATTGCCATCTGCCTATCCCTATTGACGCCACCAGTAGAGAGCGCCCCCAAACGGCCATTAATTGAATTAAGAAATTCACAATAGAAAGCCTTAAATAGGATGTCTTATCATTAAGCGTTTTTTTTTTTTTTTGGTTTTTTTTTTTCGTGGGGATTTTTTGTCACACAGTACCCCCGTATAATCCCCCTCTCCCTCTTGCCTGAAGCGCCCTCTTTTATACCCTCTTTTGCATATCCTGGGACGCCCCCATCCCCGACTCTCTCTCTCTCTACCCTTATTTTTTGCCCTTTTTTTTGTTCTCCCCATTACTTAACTGTAGTCTATTCCCATCTGATTATCGATCGCTTTTAATTTCATCTTTTTTCTACCCCTCCATTTGCCTCCTCTCCCTGTTATTTTTAACCCCCCCACCCCCTCATCTACCAATATGCAAATTTCCATTCAAAATTTGTTTACCGTCAACAGAGAGGAGAGAAGAGAGAAGGCGCAAACAATTGCAAATTCAGACAGGAAAATGGGGAGCCACCAGACTAATTTTGAGGGGGGGAAGGGGCATTAAAAAACGAGGGGGTAAAAGATGGATATAATATTAATATTGATGGGATGGGTGATAATCATAGTCATCAGAATATCCGAAAGGCACGACGGAAAAAAAGGACGAAGACAACAACACGAAAACGAGCTGGGACACGAAAAAAGAAAATGGCGGTGTTGATTTCCTAATTTCTTAAAATAAAAGCAGGGCAAATTGCGCCGGATTTCACCGATAATCAAAACAGGTTTTAATTAGTGATGCATTCGGCTTGTTTGGCCTTTTAATCGCTGTACCATAGTTTAGAAGGTCTAACAACTGTGCATTCTCAATGGGAATTATTACGGTGTAAAATGCAATATTATCAACCAAAACTTTTGTCAATACAGTATATTACAGAGTAAACGAAGGCAACTATTTAGGAAGTGTGAATATCATTTTTTTTTAATTCCCCGGTGTCGAAAAAAATGCCCCTGATATGTTTTTATTTTAAATGAATGCTTAAACAATGTACAGATATACCATCGTTATCTATATTACCTAAAAAAATATTCGAAGTGGAACCTCATTAATTAGAACTGGCTTTAGAACTCATTTCAATGGAGCTCTAGTTCTAGGGTATGGACGAATAATGTTATGCCAAAAGGTATACAGCTGTACGTTGTAACGGGGAATTCTCCGATAAAAAGTGCAGCACCCTCCTATTCATTTGCTAAGGGTATCAACTAAACTTCGATGAAACTTTAAGCTCTTATCGTTGAAGTAATCTTCAGTCTAACTTCTGATAATATACTTCGGTTTAAACGAACACATTTTTACGTCCCTGGAGATTCGTCTTAACGAGGTTCGACTGTATCAACAAAAACTATCTCCGAATAATTCCCATAGATAACGGATCACTACTCACTAGTAGACCCTCTGATTTAATCCAAAGAGAAATTCTACAGCAAATAATAGAGCGATTTAACGTTTCATATGCCGCTATCTCAAGATTTGTCAAACTTTACTTCATTTCCAGTCAATCTAGGAACAAGTGTATATACTAAACGTCATAGGAACTAAAGGAATCCCCAAGGAATGCATTCCTTTCCTTTGAAAACCACTGGGTCATCCATGGGTAAACCATCCATTAATTGTCGTTTCTATCGTGTCCCTCGACGCGATGGTCAAAACAAAACGAGCCTCGCCAAACAAATGACCAGAAATTGATTTCCATGGGTGCGCATATTTCAACTGATTTAATGGGGCGATCGAAAAGAGCTTTGCACTGGCAATTTATCGATGGCTAAAACAAATATTCATCCAAGCAGTCCCTGTTTTAATTACGTCGAGTTTGGTACAACCGGCCTATAATCATCAGACTAAACGACAGCACGAGATGTACATGTATATGGCTTAATAATACATCTAATCATGCTAGTTGATAGGAGGAAGCCCCTCTTGTCAAAATTGGCTCGTGGGTGGACTACATAGTTTCACTAACGTCTGCGTACAGGTGCTAAGCGAAATTTCGGACACGTTGGGAGGCTGCATCTCATTTATCTTAAAATACGTAATGGACGAAAATCACGAAACGCTTCTGTTTTCTGTTGTGTACGTCTATCCTGACAATTACACTATTAACTTCCGGTGCAATTTCGAGCATGCTAGCTAGGACTGGCATTTACCGTAAAAATACCACATCTACTCGTGTACCGGCCATGAAAACAGCTAAATATTTATAGAAAGCCTTTAAATTCCTTAGTTTATTTTTTATGAATAAATAAACCTGGTAAGAATTCAAAATCGAGGATGTGGAGGTTTTAAGAAGACAATTTTGAATTCTTGACAAATTTATTTAAAATCTAATCAATTAAAATCTTTCTGATTCCGGAGGCGAATCATGCTATAGGGATGTTTAGGCAAAAGATGTACTAATGGTATTTTTGGCCGTCGAGAAGTCAAACGTGCAAAAATTGGTATAAAAAGTTATAACCTTGAGTGGATGTTTTAAACCAATTAAGTGTGTCAGTTTTGCACAAGTGCCATTCGTAAAGCTTAATCCTGTCTGAGAATCCCTAATAAAAGGGTAAATACATTTATATCTTAAGGATATAATCCTTCCTTAAAACGAAAGTGTCCATCACAAATTTTACCATTAGCTGCATTAGGTATAATGAAAGCGAATGGAATGGGTACGGTAGTTACCATACCTTAATTATCAGACAATGTAATATTTTTGAATTATTGTCAGGCCATTTTTATTACTCGGGATATTTCCTCATCTCCCAAATGCGTATAGCATAAGTTGAAGTCTCCACCATAAACGAATTTTCTTTCTGCACGTACAGTATATAATGAATGCAATATATGCGCTGAACGTAACAGACTGCCGACACATTCTAATTTGCACTTTAACTACATGTCGCACCCCCGTTTCAGAAGTGACACAACTCAAAAAATTGTCAATTTCCGATTTAAGACAATGTTAAGTCAATCGAAATTAACTATGCTCATTATTTTATCAATGCATTACCATACCTTCAAATGTGCTTCATCTCAAAATGCAAAATGTGGAGTTGTGTCACTTTGGAAGCGCGATTTGGTGCCGATTTAAAATGTTCGATTGCCTAGAAACGGGCATCTGTCAGTTTTAGCCAAATCAGTCACCAGACGGCGGTAACTTTGAAAAATCAGCTTCGTGCGCAGTCAAACGTGCAACTCTCACTGTCCTGGATGGCGCAGATGGCGCTAGCTGCCACGACAGGCCTGGAAATTGATTTCCAGGGGGCGCGCATGCGCACGTCGCTTGTTTACCGAGCAGTCATGAGACAAACAACAACAACAACAAATGGTTTGTTGACCGATGCCTGCGCTGGACGCCACCCAGAAGGCATCAGGAGCAGGCCCGCAACTGATTATTTATTTAGAATATTGTTTCGCCATAGCCCGGCCACTTCGCCAGAGGGCGCCAACGGGCAAGATATTCGGGAGTTGTTTATTCTCTTGTTTACAAAAGATTTTCAAGTGCCTCGATGCGCCTGCGCCATTCTCCTCCTCCCCTCGCAGCCTCACCCCACGCCCCTCCCCCCGACGCATCCCCCAGTCTCGTTTTTCTTCCAATATCAATCCCCTTTTTCTCCCCCCAACTACTAATAATGAACACTTTGTTTATAATCTTGTTTACCCAACTTGAGAGCTCAGTGTTGTGTCAGAAAAACAAATGACGTCATCGGTGCAGCGAACATGCTTTTAAGCGAACAAGAAAATAAACAAGCTTGGAGGCCAAACAACAAGAACAACAAGACGTATTCGCAGGCGAGCGATTTCAAAAATAATAAGAAAAAAAAAATAGCAACGGTGTGCGTCAGCCGGAACTGGAAATGTAGGGGGCGCCACGTGCTTCAATTAAGGATAATTAGCATATTCAAACGAATGAGGGCGTTCAGGAATTCGAGTTTGCCGCGATATACACGTAAATTGCACACTTTAGCACATTGTGACTTCAGAAACCCAAGTTGAGGCTGGGAAAGTTGAGCGTCGATTAACCGTTCGATGCAGGATCAGAATAGCAAGTGGGTTTGCGAATTAACGGATAGATAAAGTTGATGCACGTTTCAATGAAAACTTAATCATGCTCATGATTTAACCATTTTCAGATAGCAGTATTAACCTTAAACTGTCTTAAACAAAAAATTTCCTTCTTAAATATAACTTCTTACAGTGGAACCTCATTAAGAACAACTCGTTTTATACGAATTTCTGGTATAGTACGAAATCATTTCCAGTCCCCGTCCTATAGGGTATAGGCCAATAATGTTCATTTCTTCGTTTAGGACGAATTACGAATTCGGATATTACAAATTTTCGGCTACTAAAACGAATTAATTTTCGAGTTTCCGAGCATTCGCCCTATGTTATACGCTAAGAATTTTTTTAGAAAACTTTAAAAAAGGTAAGTTATAATGGGGAATTCCCCGATAAAAGTTACAGCGATCTCATCCAAACTTCGCTAAAACTTTACTTCTTATATATAGTTGAAGTCGTGTTTAATCTGGTGTCTGATAATACGAACTGCAAGGTTTAAACGAACAAATGTTTACGTCTCTTTCAGATTCGTCTTAACGATGTCCGTCTGTAGTTAAGTCTGATATATAAAAAATAGCAATTTTTTTCTCCGAAAAAAAAAAAAAAAAAAAAAAAAAAAAACATTCTTGCGTGGATAACGAGAATTAGATTCATTAAATTGACATGTCTACGTATTTCTTGAGCATTAACAAATTGGCCAAGATGTGAATTAATAATCGCACTTAGCGACGATTCCATCGCACTCGTACTACGATATGCCAGCTTATGTCATCGCAGTGTGCACGAACACTAATTAAGTAATAAGTATGCATTAATAATTTGACTACTGTATTGAAGACGTGAGAATCCGGGTCTTCTGTGCGTGTTGGAGAACGAACTGTCAAATTCGAGTGTTTTTGTGGCATGCGGCATGCGCGGAGGACAGTTGGCTGTCTAAGCTTCAGCTGAAGTCATGGTTCTCTCAACGAGAGATCAGTGTTAAATTTGGTCTTTTGAATTGCCAGTGTGGTGCGCATTATTTTTGATGAATTTAAGAACATACTCTCGTATCTCGTGCAGATTTGCTTACCTTGCTACTTGAGCAGTACGAAAACCATGCGTAACGAGGGACGGTTAGAAGGTGGCGAAATTGAGGGGTGTCCTTTTCATCATTTTTCACAGTTGCCAGGAATTGGAAGGATGAAGTAGGCGAAGGGAAGATTCCTGCAAAAACAAACCATGTGATCATTAATGCGGCGACTGCTTTAAACACACCTTAATTGTTACAATCCTTATTTGGAAGAATACCAATGATTTCCAAACTGTTGATGGCATTTGAACTCAACATCCATGCATTTTTGGGAAGAATCACTTAATGGGGATCAACCTCAATACCTGTAACACTAAACGTAAGGAATTTACCCAGGGAAATAAAAAAATAGTTCGAATAAACAATTTTCCAACATAGGCAGAAAATCGTTACATTTCGCAGTATTAATTTTTACAAAATAAGCATAAAAGCACATAGTATGGAATGCCGCTTCGTCCTGCATTCCACCTGACCTTTGAGATGTTCACGATTACATTTAAAATTAAAAAAGGGGGAATATAACGACTTAAGTGATCCATCCCTTCAGGAAAACTTTGTGAATAATTCCCACCCTTAAACTTTGCGGATAAAAATTGTTTCCAATATTATGCATGGTGCGCCATATCGCGAGTGTAGGAACTACTGGCGGATTTGACTGGTCCAACAATTCTGCCCCGGTGTAGACTACGAGGTGAGGCATAAGTCTGTTAAATCGTCCTTATTGCAGGCAGCAGGCGCAACAAGACTTTACAGACTTATGCCTCACCTTGTAGTGCACACCGGTGTGCCCAGTCGAATCCGCCATAAGTTAACCGTGGTTTAAATTATCATTTAAGTGGAACGAAATGTGTAAATGTATGCGAGTGGATTTCCAGAACGGGACAATTCGCACTATAGAACACGGCAAACGATGGCTGAGAGTGGCCTAAATCCGAGATAACGTCATTTGGAAACTTAGCTAACGAAAACATGAATAATAGAGCGTTTTATACGCTTCTTATTTTGCTCTCCATTGGGGGAAATCCCAAAAAAACAGAAAATACCTCGAAGATACAATTAGAAGCCGAGTTATTGCGATTACCGTTATATGCGGAACTATGACTCAAATTACAGCGGTCATAAAATACCTCTGGCTATCCGAGGAAGTTCAAGTTTCGCCACCAGGTCGCTAAACAACCGGAGGTGGAGCGTATACCAAAAACAACACTTTGGCTTCACATTGGTTTCGATGTATCCTGTTCATTCTTTTCACCCATTTTTCCAACTTGTCCCCAGATTTCCGTCCTGCCAGATTTTTACGGGCACGCAAGCGGGCGCACGTGCGGCCATCGTTTAATTAAAGAATAATTCGTTGATTGGATAATTTCTCGTCGCTCGACATTTAATGAAGTGCGATTAAACACGCCGGTGCCAAAGCAATAAAACTGGTGCAGGGTTGTGCAAGCGCTTTAAAAAATCAATTAGGAAATCCTTCAGAAAGTGACACACGATGTACACGTCACAATTAGGTGAGAATTAAGCGGAATTGCAGGATGGACGCCATGGCGCAAAAAAAAAAAAAAAAAAGGAAACGTCAACAAAATAATTAATAACAATTAAAAGAGGAGCACGGCGAATGCCTACACAGCGAAGCTCGAAATATGGAGCAAACAAGGCAGAGGCGCCAAAATGGCGCCCCTATTCAAAATGGCTGCCCAGTTCGCAGACTCGAAACGGGGTCGTCCATATTTTACGTCCGCAATCGAGAAAACTCCAAGTTCTGTCTTTGGTGATCGTTTGATATGAAGTCAAAATTTTCCCCTGCATGGATTCAATGGTGAATTTAAATAGGATCTGACCCATGTTTTAAACAATAGTCACGTATTCATCTTTCTTTAGAACTTGGAATATTCACAAAATTACTTTAATTAATTTGTCAGGGACTTTCACACATTGGTTTGGAAAATAATCGTTACTTTCATGGATTGGATTTTTTGTGAAATTTCACATACCGGTAGCCTAGCTATTGAAGAATTTAAAAATTAATCTTTCGTGGAATTTCGCACAATCACGAATTTGAGAAAGTTTTTAATAACACTTCCAAGTTCTCGAATATTTGATAGAAATTCAACTTGCAATTTAACATATACATTTCAAATCCATCAAGAAACAACTGATTGTCAATTTTGGAGCGATGCACGAAGCGGTTTTGAAAGTAATAAAGTTGGGAATTCAAAATATGCTCCAAAATCGTGCGACGTCATTTATTAACGAATCTTCAAAATCGTGGTTATGGGTATACAATGACGTCAATACGGAGGAGGAAAGGAATTAGGTCGAGAATAACGGTATGATGGCGTTAACGTAGTGATACGGATTTAAAAAAATCCTAACACTTGATCACATCGTCGAAAAACCAACCCGCACCAAGCAGGTGGCGCCACTAGGAAATATGGCGCATACAAACAACATGGCGGCCCAATCTCCTTCCTAATGATCGGTTATACCGGTATAATCTGGCATTTTGTCACAAATAGTAGATTATAATTCGATTCCACTCGCCTTTTTTTCCCTCCATTTCGTCAAAATCGATAAAAACTGGCTTCGAAGCGTTTAAACATCGTCATGTTTGTCTAATGGCAGGAGCGTCGCTCACTCGGTCTAGACTGGAAAACTCAATTGACTGAGCGCCATTTTCCCCCTTCGAATAAATATTCCCGTTTCGCCATCAAAATCTTGACCCCGGGCCACGCGGAGCTATTACTTATTACGAAAGTCCGAACGCCGGACTGGTCAGTTTGTCGCACAACGAACAAAGGACCGACGCGCCACCTGCTCCTCAAAAAAGCATCTATTTCAAACTTTTGAGAAAAGATTATTGTGTACTCACAATGAACCTACGCAACCATTGCGGGCCATCAATGAACGTTACCGTTTCAATAATTTATTACAGATTTCGAACAAATTTTAGAGACATTTTTCCACGACGGTTTTTGAAGTCGAAAACAACAAAACAAAGCAGAATATAACCACAATTTCAATCCGCGAGACATCTTTTAACTTACACTTTCGTTTTAATTAACTTTCAAGGAAGAATTATAACCTGAAGATATATTTACCACCTTGTAGTTTGAATCGTCTGCTCTAAATCCCTACATTTTTAGAAAAGTTTATTGCAAATTCACATATAATGCCATATAATGCCAAATATTGAAAGAATCCAAAATCATCCGCTAAAAACCTTTTAATATAGGTTTGAAATCGCGCCTCCCATTTTGGATCTTTCCAAGTTGTTTTTTTTATACAAACGAAATAATTTAAACCCTTTAAAAATAAAATAAATTAAGGCAGACGAATCCTAATAATGGAGTAAAACAATACGGAGGTTATAACATGTACTTCCTTAAAGATCCTGCCAGTAAGATCGTTAATTGTCTATGGGAATGTTTAAAAGATAGTTTTAGACATAAAATGAAATATTTTCAATAATTTTTTGCTTACTGACAACGAAGCCGTATCACAAAGTATACGAAAATATTCATAAATTCCACCGAGTAATTTAAAATTAAAACATCACAGAAATTATCAAATAAGCGACATCTAGGGATCAATATACGATCAATTCATTTAAATGTGGCATTCACAACTCTTTCCTGTCAATGCTGTCATCGCCATAATTCCCATAGAAAATGGACAGCTGGTATACTTAAAACCTAAGTACAGTATATATTATTCGTTGACATTTTTAGCATTGCGAGTATCATCTGTGGTCAAGCGAAGACACGCTTAGCAAATATATACAGAAATATAACAAAAATCTACGCACTAGGCAGTTGCAATGTTTTGTTGCAAAAAAAAAAAAAAAAAGCAGCTGGTGGGAACAAACTTGAGAAATTTTCGGTTAACGGGACCTGTGACGCAACTCTCCTCGATCCCTTTGTCACAGTGCAGGGGGGTCCGAAACGTATCCCGAAAAGCTTTTCTGGCACCCGAGCCCCAAGCACATTCGAGGAAAAAATTAAAGATTTCAATGAAATTTTCGCTGGGCAGGTGCAAAGGGGGTCACGGGCCCAGGGTGGGGTTAACCTGAATTGGTCCTATTTACCCGCAGCGCCCTTCAATCACTCGCGCATGGGAAACTGGATGCTGGGGTAAAAAATTCGACCCACAGAAGAAAAAAAAAACTCCTTTCATTTCTTCTGCTTTAGCTATTTTATACCCAATTTTAGTCCACCGCAACTATTTTACCCCCTTTTTCGCCATATTTCCAGTTTTTACCCCACCCTTATGCAACTTCCTCTACACCTAACCCCGTTTTTCGGCCTAATCCCGTCCCCCTCGGCCACTTTTAAACCACCATTGAAGTCCCTGCTTGAATTTCAGAGCATAGAAAAAGCCCTAACGACTGCTCGTAACGCGCATAAAACTGGTGAATTATGGGACCCGGGTTAACCCCCGAGCCTCCTTACCTAAGCCTTACCCCCGCGCAGCGCCATATGTTGTGAAAACACTTGCTTTTATCCCTCATTTGCAGGCGCCCACTGAACCACTGACCACATTTTGGGGAAAAAATCCCACTTCCCCCCTGCATTAGTTCGGCCCCATTTTCAAATTTGCCCACAATTTCAACCTCTTTTTTTAGTCACCCCCTCCGCTTTTGGGACACCCTCCCCGGTGCCCCCCTTTCGCTATGTTGTGTCCCACCGTGGGATAATGTTGATAAAAGTCGCAGTTTGCGCACCCTAAAAAAAGCAAAACGCTTTTTCGGACCCAAAAACATGTTTTGGTGCAACTCGAGTCCTCCTGGGCTTCCCAAGGACGAAATCTGGCCGCCATATGCCACGGAGGATTACGCGCATTTCTGCAATTTGTTTATCAAACTTTCGAAAACAAAAATAGTCTACAAAAATGCGAATTACAAACAAGCTAAACGGCGTGTTGAACGAGTAGCAACGAAATGCCCGATGCTACGGGAGTCTTCACCTTATATACAGTACGTCCCCTCTTGCAAAGACGTTGACCTGTCCGACACAATGTAACGGTTATGGCAGGGGGAGCTTTTAACGCGTTTCTGATTCGCCCTGTAGAATACCAAGCATCAAAATGATAGGTAAAAATATTGTCTTTTATGTCATCGCAATATCCGCTAAAAAACAGGCCTCATCCAGTATCCGCCACCGATGGCTCCTCCACCTGGGGACTTAATTCCAAAGCAAAGTTTGTGAATATTTTTTGCGAAATTACTTTTTATCCCACGTGCAATTTGGGTGTGAAACTTGAATCGTGTAGTGAGCCCATTTCGATAATTTGAAGTGATATACAGGCAGCATTTTGAATAGGTAAGAAGCGCCACCTACAGGCAGCAACGGATGCATACAAATTAAGTTGTTTCTTGCCCCCTATACCTCACTGCTGGTGAATTTTAAATTTCGGATTAATTATTTCGATAAGTGCATGTAATAAAGTAAACAAATGTTTGTTTTCAAATCCCTGCTTCACGTTTCGAAAACAAGAAAAATATGACAAAGTTTCATCAAAATACAAGTTTCTATGACAAAAATCACGTGTGAGTTATTGCCTAAAGTTGCCTTCGGATGGCCATAATACAAACAGCTCTATGTGATAACAAAATTCGATAAATATTGCTTCAACGCATGACCACATTTGTAAAATTTAATTTTCTCCAAGAAATGCCTTGTTTAGATAGCGTTCAAACACGTGATGCTCGAACACAAAGATGTAGCACTAAACCTCAAATTTGGAGTAAAATAACCTGGCGAACGTTGCATTTCATCGGAAGTAACTTTCATAGTTTTTACCATGTTCAGGAGCTTGTTTGATTATCGTCACGCAGACGCTGAAGCGTTTATCTCAGGCAAAAATAGCAGATAAACATTCGTCAGAATATTTTAAACTTTCAAAAACAATTGCTAGAAAGATGATGGCAAAATGCATATGCCACGATCCTAACGTGCAAACGGCAACTTTTTTTTCTTTCTTTTCAAACCGTTGGCTTTATACTGCATGCAACCTAGGAAATTATTGTAGCTACGCGAGTCAATCCCAAACTATAATAAAAATCTTATTTGAATTCTAACTGAGGAAAAAAAAGCAAGCAAACTCAAAAGACAGAGAAAAAGGGCTCATCTAAAGCGAAGCAATTGGCATAAAGGCGGCCATTAAAGTTGGAGCCCAAAACTTAAAAATGGGCTCGCGAGTTCGGAGGAACCAATAAAAAAGCTTTCCTCTGAGCCCCTATTATTAGAACGACATCATAGAGGTGTATATATACAGGCGTGGAGGGTGGGGTTCGATGATGAGGATCAGCGCTGATTGTTCCAAAAGTAATCATACCATTAAACCCAATCGACAATTTTTGCAATCCAATAAACTCAGTCAGAAACCGAGCGAAAGCAACCCAGCATATCTAATAATAATAAAACAGTATTGGGGGTAAATACAGGAGGGGGTGGGAGGCAAAAAAAAGGAGCACCTTTCCCCCCCACCCTTCCTTCAATTGCCGAATCGGATGACGTCGTGCCGTTTTATAGGTGAGAGGAAACCATGCACATTGGTTACAGGGTGCGCCTTGATCGCTGCTTAAAAATACAGTAATATCAAAGAGACCAGAGTGCGGTCTCCAATGACCGTACATGTATGATGTCACGCAAAGGGGAGAGGGTGAGGCACCCACTTGCACAATGGGGAGGACTGGACTGAGAACTGACGTCATAGAGAAAAAATGCGTAGAGGAAATAAGCCGGGACACCCTGTATTCAACCCTGCCTAAGTCCAGTGTAGTACATGTAATTTAAGATCTAAAACTCATTTTAATAGCGGGTTTGGGGCGAGCCTATGCAATCGAACAAAAATATTGGGTCATACTCGTTGAAATAAAATGAGCAATTGGTACAAAATTTTGAAAATACAAGGAACTGAAAAGTGAGATGAATCAAATTTTTCACCTGATCACCAATTAAGAGGTGAAGAGCATATTCTCAGAATTTTCAATAAAAACAAGAGTGTATACTGCAGTTAATGCAATGCGACAAATCATTAAGCGCAATTTTTGCATTGACCTTATTGGAATTCCACGGCATCTGGTGGTCAGGATGCAATTCTTACAAAATGGCCGTTTTTTGAGTAAGCACGCGCTGATTAGTATGCGATTCCAAGGTTACGTGGATCGTCCTTAATTGAAAACCATCCATTTTTCAAAAGATTTATTTCTTCCTTGAATGCTGGACGTCTAGATTTCTAAATAATATAACGCAGAACATGCACCGAGTCCCTAATCAAAAAAAAAAAAAATTGAACCATAACATTTGCTGTTCATTGAATTTGGGAAACTCGTTTCACCAAATTCGAAAAATCCGAATAAATAAATTAAAAAAGGCAAGAAATAATGTTCACTAAAACTTTCCTCACAATTGGTATAATCATTAATTCCGAAGCATAGGCAAAATCTAGGAATGCCTCTGCTTCAAACTTTGTGAGTAATGCTCGTTTCTGCACAGGCCCACCTAGGTGTCGACACAGAGAGGGTTAAATCGGAAGGGGTAGGGGTAAACGGGCTCGTGGCGAATGCACGTGGAAAAACGCCTGAATGGGGCGCGTGCTCAAAGGGTTGCGCGGGTTTGAAAGGGGTTTTATGTACGAATGGGTTGTCAGGGAAAGGGTTGGGAAAAAAAAGAGTTAAAAATCGAAAGGGGTAAAGAGTGAGATACATAGGGGATAAAGGAGGATTAGGGTTAACCGAGAGATAAAGGTGAAAAGACCACCAGCGACCTCCGACGCGAGGTCAAGTGAAAGGCGCTTCTTCCGGGAGCACGACGCGCGCGGGGTCAAAGGGTAACAAGGGGTACTCCATCCAGCGTGAACCAAAAGGGGTAACTTTCGCCCCCGGGTTTACAACCCGTCGCTGAAGTAGCTGCTACACAGGTGGGTCCGCAAAGGGTTGATTTGGAAGAAAAGGGTTGAAGTGAAAGTGATTGCTCATATGGCACGAGCGGTTATTTAAATTTCACGCCGATGCTTTAGAGGTAGTGCTCAGATTTGAAGAGCAAATCCTCGGTTTGGTAGATGGCAACAACAGCAAATTCCTGCAACATCTGAGAACTTCAATTCTGTACCGACTGCAGGGTCAGTACCATTTGGCAGGGGGGATCATTATACAAATTAAGTCAGACTAAGCAGTCTGGTCGTGACGGACCCCACCATCACAATGTTGTCATCACACGAGGATGTACTCTAAAAGTCTTTGAAAAGTTATACTACATGTATGTGTCACATACACGTACGCCATACGCATCATTTCCTGTTCCATTTTCAATATTTTTTGTATTATTTTACTCATGTTTTTTCAATCAGCTTTGAAACATAATAATTTGAATTTAATGTTAAAGTGTACATAATTTTCCACAATATTTTATTTTTATTTTACTCATGTTTTTTCAATGAGCTTTGAAACAATTTGTATTTTAGGATAATATGTACTTCAAGTATTTTCAAAGAAGCATACACGTACATGTACAGTATAAATACAACTGCCTTAATTTCTATTTTAGTCACACTTTCTTAAAACTGATTAATTCTATTTTTTCATTAGAACCACTTTTCAAATGAAATATTTACATCTTCTTGTTGAAGGACATTTGTCCTAATACAAAAAGGTGGACGAGGGTGTAAGTATTCCCAATTTGTAATACTCTTAATTAATAATTCTTCCATTCAAAAGGTATCCAGGAAGCACTACTGAGGAAAAAAGCAAATTCAGACCCTATTGCAAACCTTTTCATTGTGCATGCCGTATATACGATGGTAGATATACAATGTTGTATAAGGTGTTTTGAACCACAGGGTCCCACAATTTCAAAGGGATCACAATTTTATCTTGTAACGAGACAGATGTGATCCTTTTCATATCGTGGGGCCCTGAGGTAAGCATTTATTCCTGTTCCTGTTTTCAAGTTGACACGTTATCGTAAACAATTTATCATTTCGCTCCACACACAAAAAAAATCTCCAAAACCAGTTAAAAAGAAATAACGTTTACAAAAGTACCAAAAGCAAAAGGTTGAGTATTAGGTTTAGTATACCTATTTTCGTTTGCATTCAACCTATGACCACGCAGGTAACGAAGTCATTGGCAACATTTTCCGATTTCCCGCGGAAATTCCCATCCCAAAATGTTTGCATTCGAGGCATATTCCACCTGATCTGTCTTCCAAAAAAAAGAAGAAAAAAATCAACGTGACTCCCTGGAAGCAAACGACGAAACGAGGCGCATTTTTATACGTTCATACACCCAGCATTTATAAATCCCCATCACCATTACTTTTTCAAAACTTTTTTCTCCAAATTACAGTCCTGCATTGGCGCGTGCAGTTACGCGCGTATCCCTCCGCCTTCTTCTGTTCGATGAGGGGGGGGGGGGGCGGGGGGGGAGGATTTCAAATCGTGGGGGTTAAGATTTTAATCCTATTTTATTTGCATAGATTTGCCCTCCCTCCGCATACTCGGGGCGAAAGAAACACGCAATCATTGGAGCATTCATAACAAAAAAATATAAAAGTCAAATGGAAAAATCCATGTCGCCAATTGTCTCTCCCATAGCCCGACTCCGACCCGGGCCAAGAGTCTCGCGTTCCAACCCCCCACTAATCCCACCCCCTGAAATATTACCTCCATTTTCGATGCATTATACATTCGCCAGCGCTCCCAATCTCCGATAAATTGGAATAAAACAATCATTTGACTAAATAGCTGAAAAAATTACCCCTCTAAATACTTAATCTAGTAGGGGGGAGGTGGAACATTCCTACAATTACCCCCACTTTCTTCGACCAATAATCGAAAACGCGAGGCTGCGGGGTTATAGCGAAATAAGCCGAAATTTGGGATACATCAAAGGGTGAGGCCATTTAATCCGTCGTTAGTTAACCCTCCCCGCCCCCGCGTGCCTTTTTTTCTGCCTCACCAACACAACATTAAGTCAGACGCACGAATAAGAAAAAAAAATGCGGGGGTTGGATGCGTGTGCAAAAAAAAGTGCTATATATAACGAAGCGAGCATAAAAACCCCTCTCGGATTCGCTCGGTTAAATCTAATGGACCCTTTTCGTCCAAAAATGCACAAACGAAACGCTTGATTAGGCAAAAGAGGGGATAATAAAACGATTCGATGCCATTTATCCCACCCTCCTTCTCCTTTTTTTTACATCTACTTTGGCTGTACGTAAATCCTCCCTCTCGCCATTCTACGACAAATCTTTTAATGGGATATACGTAAACTGTATCGGCGCACGTGCGGTTACTCAAGAAAAAGGAGTGAGTTTGAAAACTTCCTGGGCACAATTTTACGCGTGATGATGGCCCAAGCGTTAATCGTTGTTTTACAAGTTTAAAATTTCTTCATTTTTGGAGAATTTAGTCTGCTAACTTTGTTTGGTGCAACTTTTTTTTTTTAAATTGGAACGATTTTTGTTTCTATAGCGAATTAATGAACAAATCTATTTTCCACAATTATTACTGTTGATTTTAAATCCTTTAACAGACTTAGGTTTAACCAGCAAATTCGAAGCAACCACATCCATGCGAGAAATTATAACCATGCAATCGAATGTGAATGTTAATTGTTGAGATTTTTACAATGCTAGGCCACGTGACAGAGGATTTCACATAATTTCAGTTGATCTTCACAAAGTTAGCCCAATTTCAACTTAATGTCTGTTTTAATTTCAGTCTTGTAAAAGTGGAATTATATTGGCAATCTCGCATAACACTGGAGCAATCGGTGATTGCCCCCGTTCAGGGGCAGCAAGAACAATATCCCGTGTGAGTCTATGGGATTTAGGCTTAAAGACCATTCGACGAGGAAATCCAACTAATCACGAGTTTACGAGGGGAAGGACCCGTCCGAAAAACACCATGAGCATTTGCTAATTTACAATCGAATAAGTTCTTTTTTCAGGTAATTCCTCGGGATATTTGCTCGCAGCAATTACCAAACTTTTCTGGCAATAAACTTACGCTACGTTTAAAATTAGGGGCACTCTGGCAGAAGCTTTACAAAGATACACGATGAAGCATTAAGGCTGTGCAAAATTAAGCAAATGCTCTCCACCTTCAACGTTCGTTTACATGCATGAACGCTATTACTTCGATGCAGCACCAAACGAGTTCGTGCTCAGTCCAATCCATCTTCGGGGCTCGGTTTCCAAAACTGCACCCAAAGAGCGTCGGAGGGGGATTTGGGGGTATGCAAAATAGTCCTACTTCAGCTGAAATAAGGTACAGCGGAAAGGAGGGGTTAAGTGGCGGGGATCAATTTTTGGGCCACTTTCAGACTAAAACGTCGATTTAGGCCTAGGCTTTCGGGAAAGAATGGAGGGGATGGACCGAAAAAAATAAAATAAAGGAGATTTAAAATGTGATTGAAAAGCTTTTTAAAACATTCTTTTAGTCGGGGTGCGTATACATATACGAAATAAATGATTCTTTTTTGTTTAAGCCCGATCCACCAATGGCGAAACAGAGCCGAGATTCGCGTGATAAATGGCCCCAGTTTCCAAAAGGTACGTGGATTTGTGCGAAAATAAAATGAATTTCTAAGTGACTGTTTATGCTCAATTAAACCGGAGAATGTAAAATAGGTAGAAGGATGAATATGAAAGTGGATGGGAGGGGAAAAACGGAAGGAATGTAATAATACGGGAAACGAAAGGGGATTTGAGGGGGGGGGGGGGAGCCTTCGAGGGGGGTCCACTTAATGCGCCCTGCACTTTGCCATAA
>JAQGAO010001115.1:0-26497 GCA_034697705.1 Ommatoiulus sabulosus
CTCGTAATTCACATTCTAAAAAACAGAACTTTTTGAACATGCCGTATTTCCAGATATAACTTTCCTCGTGTATGACCTGCTTAAGGAATTTTTATTTTTGAATCCATTCTCTTCATGATCAAATAGAAAATGAAACAATCATTTAAGTCTGAAGAAGTCACATGTAAGAATATTAAAATTCATTCCTTGCACGTGACATTGTACGAGCTTGTACATACCAATTGTATACTGCATTGTACTTGTTGAACTATGCTGCTTTGGTCTTCGTAATCAAGTATGCAATATCTGTAATTTATGGATTTTTAAGGTAATGCTGTTGTTCTCATTCTAGGTATTTCACCCATCTTCATCGAACATCTGTACCATGACTCATTGTACCTCAGAACCAAGCACCTCACGGCAAAGCCCAGAAATTGTTCCGTTATGTGTTGTTCCTGTTGCTGATGTAAGTGAGGTTGGTCAATCTTTTATTTTTAATCTGAAGCTGTTTTGTGTCTAGAATTTGTTTGAATCACATTTGCATTAGTTTATTTATTAACAGTTCTTTGTAGATGCTATTTTCATAGTTTTCATGCTTTTTATTTTCTGTTTGCTTTTGTTTGGAAGAGTGAGGCGTCCACCCAACCCTGCATGCGTCCTGCATTATTACCCACACCATCCTCAGACTTTGTACCTCTCGTTCCTCCTCCGAGACCCCCTCCATTTTTAGCACTAGGGTTAACGAATGTGCCTGTTGTCTTTTCGTCTAACATTGAGAACTATGTGCCAGGCATTAAAGGCATGTGTAATGCATTTGAAAATGGAGTTGCAGAAGAATATCGACCAGAAATGCAGGTTGGTTTTCATTTATTTTTAATGAATGTGTTGTTGCATTATGCTGAAGGTTTTCAAAGTAATGAGGCATGATTGAATTTAATAAAAAAAAAAGACAATTTCTCTAAAATGTCGTTTTTTTTACAAAATTATAATTTATGAAGTAAGTTATGCTCCTGTTTGCCAAAAACCGAAAAATATTTTACAGATAAAACCATTGTTGTACATCTGTATTATATGATAAGCTAGTATGTTATATCTTTAAATTTGGAACTATAGTTTTTGTCTCTTTAACTATACTTTTGAATTCTTCATGACAATAGCATGTTGTTCTATTTTAGCAGGTAGGAGGCTGCTACATTGGCATTTTCTGCAAGCGGCTGAATTGTTGGCTTGACTGTTGCAAACGTTAACCTTCTGTATTCAATATAGTTCTGGCATAATACATAGCTGGTATATTAATTATAACTATTGATTTTTTTAAGATTCGGTGTCGTTCGAAATATTCTCAGCAAGCGCCATTGGTGCAAACTCCACCCTCCGAAGATTGGGATGAAGAAATTGGTCATTATGCTTTCAATGGCAGGAATCAGGCACCATCAACTACCTGGAATAAACATCATTCTCGAGCAAGTTACAATAACGTTAATAATTTGAGAATTGTGGTGCCACCTAGACGCCCATATCGCCCCAAGAATAGGCGAAAGTTTGCCCCATACGATCGTGCGGTCAGAGCACCGTCAGCCAATATTCCTGTTGAATTGAATATACAAAGCAATGTTCCACAACAGCCTCTTCCAGGTATGTCTTTTTAGTCTTTACTTCAGTGTTAAATGGAATGATTGTTTAGAAATTATTTAAAAATGGATGAAATTGGTCAATTTGACTGAATACTTGTACATTTTTTAGCATCTATCAGATCAGGTTCCAGACTATTGTAAAGTGTTGCAACCTCCCTTGTTTATAATCAATTAAGTCCTGTCTTTGTGACTTTTGTGTATTTTAAAAGACTTTTTGAATTTGTTTTCTAGGTCATAGCATAGTGGATGAATTCCTGCAGCAGTACACAGTGTCAATAATCAAAGAGATTCCAGGTAGGTGCATGCAATGGACCTTCCTTACCAGTTAGAGTAATAAAAGTAACAAACTCATTTGAGGCATTTAAATCTTTTTTTTTATGAGTTAGATGTCTGTGGAGACTGGTATCATTACGAGCATACACTGCGAAAATTAAAACCATAACCATTATTGTTGATTCAGTTTAGAAATATGTTAGTTTTTATTTACTTTTAAACAAGTCGCATTTTCATGTATTTTGACTAGAATATATCAAGAGGAGAAATTGAATTTCATGGTTTTGTTGAATCAATGAAACAAATAAAAACCCAGCTAAAACAGAACTTGTCTAGACATGTAGCATACTCAAATGTATGATATTCTTGATGTGATTAGTGGCGACTTTAATCGACTTTCTGGATTTGCTAGGTTATTCTGAAAAGGAACCCATTGAAGCACTTAAGGATCTTTGTATTTCCAAAGGATGGCAGGAACCAACGTACACGTATCATGCCGATACGTCGAACAATCCAAGGACCCTGGAATACTTTTGCAAGGTAAAGCTTTATTTTTTAAAAATTTCAAAGTTTGTGAAATATGAAACATTTTTAAAGTGATTGAACTTTTTTTTTTCAGGTTTTTGTTAATCACGTTTTACATCAGCCCAAATATGGAAGCACTGTTAAAAAGGATGCCCAAACAATAGCGGCAATATATTGTTTGCAGCAACTTGGTGTAAATCCATGATTATTCTCACTGAGGAATAACAATATATTTTTTGATATTTTGAGACTATTTGCTAAACATCACCAAAAGATTCAACTATTTAATATCATTATTAAAGTCTTTAAATTAAAATGCTCTGATCAAGTTTGGTGCAGCATTTTTTGAGTTTGATAAAGGCCAAAAATGTTCCAAAAAAATAAGGATAACTTTCACTACTCATGATCTTTAGACAATTATCAGTTTTGATCTTTAATAACGGGTTGCATGCAAAAGTTTGAACATTTTGAACTTATGCATGAATAAAATAAGGGATTTCTTTGTTGGTTTTGGTGGTTCAGTTGAAATATTTAAAAGGTTTGCACATTAACATGATTTCCCATTTTACTGTAAATATTATACAATCTAATTGCGTACACTGCCAATTTACATCATTATGTATTAATTGATACATTTGTTTGAGATATAAACGAGCAAAAATATCACGTGGACCTGACTGTATTTTTTATATTTTGTGAAAATGTTGCTTGCGGGAAATTTGGAAAAAGCAACTACAGCTACTGTATATACTAGTATTACTATTTTTAGGAACTAGTGTTTGCAAGTTTGAAATTTCGAAAAGCGAGTTTGAAATATCAGAAAGAATTTATGAACGGCCCTCATGCGCGATAGCTATGCGCGTGCGTGCTTTTGTTGATAAGTTTTGGAAATGCATTTTGAATGGCTTTTTGGGTGTTCTCGTGTTTCTTTGCGTTCGTGAATGGTTTTATAAGGTCTGATGTTTTAAGTCTCATCACATCATTGCATTAATTATGAAAAAGTTTTTCAAATTCGGATCCAGCAAGAAAATCCCATCAAATCTTCAGAGAGCCACAAGTCCTCATAGACGAAGTTTGGTATCTATCGGTTCAACGGTTTCTGGTTCTGAATCTGTTGGATGGGGATCATTTTCGTCGAATGTAGATGCCATCAGAGGCTATCAGATTGACCCATCCAGAGATAAGAGCCTCACAAAACTCCACAAAGCTTGCTGGACAGGGGATCTTGACAAAGTGAAAAAACACATCAAGAAAATCGACATCAACCAAGTGGACGCAGAATCTAGGTATATGCATGGGCAACTGTTCTACTTGTTATTAAATCCATTTTAATAAATAACTATTTTACAATACTGAGCATATACATTTTCTGATAATAGGACGCCATTGCATTTGGCTGCGGCAAGAGCACATAAGGATGTTATTTGGTTCCTATTAGGATCTAAAGCCAAACCAAATCTACCTGACATCGATGGCAATACGCCATTACTTAAAGCTGTGCAGTGTGGTCATGCAGATATTGTGCAATTTCTATTGGAAAGAGGGGCACATCCAAAGGTTTCAGATCTTAATGGCAATACTGGACTTCATCACGTTGCCTGTAATGGCCAACAAGATATAGCTTTTTCTCTCATACAGAAAGGAGCCGATATCAATGCTCAAAACGAGGCAAGTTGAATCAGAAAAATTACAATTAACTCGTCAAAGTTTTTTGCTGCTTTTGAGTGCTAAGATCTTTGATATATAAATGAAACTCAGTTATCATTTATTACAGAATTGTGACAGTTTTTAATGCAGGTTGAAAACACTAATATGTCATTACGGCACGATGAAAATGATCTTTGCACCATTAATTACAAATATTTATCAATATTTAATATTAAAAAAATAATAGCGTACAACGTCCACAAAACAACTATCGCTTGGATGGTAAAACAATTTAAAATCTTCGAGACATTATTTTTTGTAAATGTTAAATACATATATTTGTAATAAAAGGTGTAATTAAGACATCAATGACTTTGAAATGTATATTTCAATTTTTTTCAATGGGCATTAAAAACTATCATAACTGTAAAAATGTTGGTATATGAATACTTTATATGATCGATGACTATAGGTTCCATAATTTCTATTGGCGGTGACAATCTATACCAGTTTTGGAGTATATATAATTGTCTTTGCTTTAATTTCTGAAGGAGGGTGCCACACCTTTAATGATCTCCACAATTCACAGACAAGTGGATATTGCAGAACTGCTCTTACGTCATGGTGCTTCTCTCAGTGTTTTTGATAAGGAGCAAAAGTTAGTTGTTAACATTCAATAATGACATAACCTCCAGGGAAGGTAGCCTATTAATGAGCTGGGAGTAAATGATCAAAAATGCTTTTATGCATTTCAGAACGTGTCTAATGGTTGCTTGTGAGAAAGGATATAATGAGCTTGTACAGATTTATCTGCAGCATGGAGTTGATGAAAATGCTGAAAATAATGAAGGTTATACTGCTGAAGACATGGCAAAATTTGCTGGCCATGATGAATGTATAAACACGTTGAGGGAGTTTAGATTGCAACGGCGTTCAAGTAAGAAAAGTCAACGGGAACATCAAATGAATAAAGCCAAAGTTCCATCAAATGGTACTTCTTGAATATGCATGAGCATTTTCAACATTGTTGAAATTTTTTGTTTTAAATGGTGATTAAAGACCAATTGTTATATTTAAAGACTTCCATTCTGAAAGTGATGAACAAAGTAGAATCTCACAGGTGGATCTAAATGCAGACTTCAATGATAGTGATCATGATTCCTGGAATGATGATGCCAGTGAAACTTCTATTAAAAATGTGAGTATGCTGTATCCTTTAAATAATTTGCAATTTCAAATAAATTTTAAAATTAAAAACTGTCATATGTCATGCCTGCAAAGGAAAATGCTAGTTTGGAGGTTAGCCCAAGTTATTTCATTAATCTTAACCATAATATCTTGATTATTTTATAATGCAATGCTTATTTAAAAGCATATTGATTATATTACTTAATTATACCTTGAATCATTTTGATTGTTCACTTTGCAGGGTAATGGGATAGGCATTGACCTGTTTAAGTTTTTGGCAAACAACTCCGATTTATCTCATACATCTGGTAGTTATTGCACTTTCCATCTCTAAAAATTAAGAATAACCTAACAAAGGTTTCTAATTAAAACAAAATTGAAACGTTAATTCCTTTTTAAATAGATGACGTTTTGGAGGATAACCATCTTGAATCTTTAAACGTTTCACAAGGCATGAATGCTCTGAAAAATGGCAAGGACGAGCCTACAAAGGCACCTGAAAAAGATAATAGCTGCAAAAAGACTGCAGTTAAAAATGGCAATAATGAGCTTGGAGATGCATCTGAAAAGGATGAAAGCTGCGAGAAGAACGGAGTTTCACTTGATGTACGTACATTTATTATCAAATAATCTGCTTAATTGGTCACTGATAATTTTGTAAAATTAATGAGTTTTTCAATTTAGAAAAATTAAAACCAGAGACAAGTATTCAGAATTTAAACATAAATTTAAACTATGTTTAATTTTTGTTTGCATTCATTATTTTTCCACATAATCTAAATTTTACTAAAATGTTAATAACCAACCAGTTAAACGAATTATTCTAAAATTTTTCCTTTGTACATTTTGATGTAAGGATTACCACAAGGTTATGTCATTGCTGGCCATTGATGGATAGACTTGTAGCAATGATGGAATGATTTGGTCTTGTGACATGGGGGCTATAGGTGGCTTTTTTTGTTGTTGTTGTTTAAATCCTCATTGAAAAAAGTGCATATAAGGTACCTGGAATACAGTATTCTTGACTTCTAGTAATAATGAATGGTTTTCTAGGTTCCATTGGTATATGATAATGGAGGTGATGCAGTTTTACAAAAGTCTGCGATGGCTTCTGCAAATATATCAGATTCTGTTTTAAAAAAGGATAGAGGTAGATTTAAGTTTTCCTTCAATTTGTTTGTTTAGTTGGTAATGAATTTGTAATTCTCATTTATTTTGACTTTTAGACTTTTTAGCAGATCTTGGCCTTTCGGATGTCAGCGAAGTTTCCACTCCTACATTTAGTGGATTTTCTATAAAAGATGATGCTCATAAGGATGCTGATACTGATGCTGAAGATGAAGATATTAATGATGACCATCAGTTAGCTGTTGCTGTAGAGAGTAAAGAAATGCCAATGAAAGCATCATTATTGAATGCCTCCACTGAGAAATATATTGACACGAAGGCTGTTGATTCCTCATCATCTGAAAACGAAAATTTACCAATTAAGGAATCTAATGCGCTCCTTACTCGTGCCAGTCAAAATTTGGGTTCATTACAAACTGTTTATATGAGCGTCCAGAAAGATGGCTCATTTAATGGTGGTGGTAGTGACACAGATTGGGATGATGAGTCTGAGAACAGTAACACAAATGGTCCGGTTCACATCCATCCTATTCTCTTGCAAAAAATGCCAAAGGAAGAACCTTGTTCAAACAAAACTTTTCAAGAGGATCGGAAAAATATCCAGGTAGATGCAGTTTTGCATGACCAATCTTTGTCTCTAGTTAATGTGAATGGTCCTTCAGAAGAACAAATAGCAAAGGAGCAGACATTAGAAAAAACAAACACTTTATTACTAGATAATAGTAAAAACTTGTCATCAAACGGTATATCAAGTGAAGGAACTTTGGGGCGACCTGGAACAATGCATGAAGTGGAAGAAATGTGGGTGAAAAACCCTTCTGTAGAAATTGCCAAGGATGCTATTACTTCGACTCCCGTTGTTAATGAAGAAGCTCAACCAATTGTGGCGAAGGAAGCACAATCCATGGTGGAGGATTTAGCTGAAGATGTTGACAATATTTATTATGCTCAACTGGCACTGGTGAATTCGCAAGAAACTTCCCGATCCAATACGCTAGATGGACAACAGACAGGCAATTTCAGTCATACTACTCACTGTAATGTTGAAAATGTTGAAAATCCTGAGGCGATTCCATTGGAACAGCTGTGGGCTCATATTTGGTTGCAAATATGTGGCACGCAAACAAAAATAAATGATACCGAATCAAGTGATGAAATCTCTTCCGTTGCCATTACTGACCCAGAAAATAGAGACAGGTATGACTTAACTATTTTGCATTATACTATTAGGCAGTTTCCCTAACAATTGTTCTTTAATAATTATTATATAATTGCAGTAGCTTCAGCTCTGCTGACGTTGATCAAAGTGTGGCCTCCACTCAGGATGATATACCTCCGTATCAGCTATTAACCTCTGTTTTAAAGGGTATTTAAATTGATTTCACTTTTAGATTTAATGAGCCAGGTGCCAGTGACCTTTATGCATGCGCATTAAACTATGGTGATTTTTCCTGCAGATCCAAATTACAGTAGGAGAGTGATAGACCTAATTCAACACCTCAGACTCAATTGGAAAAAAGAGCAGGATAAAACAAAAATATTGATTCAGAAGATAAAGTTGTTGAAATGTGAAGCGCAGAAGACAGTCGACAAAAATCGGTCTTTAAATGTCAGTAAATTTGATACAGAAAGTGTGATGCAGCGACTAGAAGCCGATTTGGAGTCCACAAAGTAAATTGCAAATTCAATGGTTGAAATTGTTGATTATCCTAGTTTTAAAATGTGAATTATTTTGTTGTACCTAGGCATGCGCTTAAAATTCAGGAAAACGTACGTGCAGATGTTGAATTAGAGTTGGATCGGCATAAAATTCAGTTATTGACCATGGAGGAAAAACTGTTACAAGAAGTTGCAGCTAGGCAGCAGGCTGAACTACTCGCAAAAGCAAACCAAGATGAAGCAAAAATAAGACAGGAATTAATGATTAATGTATAGCATTTTTTAAAAAAAAAAGATGTAATCAGTAGGAATTTAATTTGTTGATATAAGGGTATATTAAAGTCTTTTTATTGAAATATTTTAGTTGAGTACCCAAGCTTCCAGTAATGGGGCTTCATTGGATGATTTCGGTTGTCAAACAGATGAAAGTCCTTTGGAGGAGAATGAATTACAAGCTCTTAAACTGGTAATATGCCATTCAATTGTGACCAAATTGTAAACTATGCCATTGCTTGAATCGTTTTTTCCTTCCATTGCAGGTTTCATTAATGGATGAGAAGGAAAAGTTGGGTAGTGAATTAATACGGCTAAAGCAACAGGTGGATTCACTGACTTTATCACAATCCCAGAGGAACAATCAGCAAACTAAATTAAAAAATCAGTTGGAGACCTTGCAAATTGAGTTGATTCTCAAGGAAAAAGATTTGACACGATTGAATGAAAGTCTGGCTGAGTGTAAGAGGTAAATCACAAAGTGTTACGTGAATATTAAAGTAATAAAACTAAATTGAAAATTGTCTGTGGCATATTTGCCTTTAACCCTGCCATGGAATACATTTTCTAAATTTCACATAATTTTATCAGAAACATGTTAACATCATTTTGATTTCTTTTTATGCAGGGATTATTCGGTTAAATTAGTCGGTGAAGAAATGCTGACTAAAAGATTAGAAGAATTGCATGAAGATTACATGGTATGCATCTGATTATGAAAGTGTTCTATGGAAGTGTTGATTTTATTTCTCCTTACTCATAATCACCTTTCTTGATTTAACACAAAGAGCACATCTTCAAAAATTATTACCAGTGAGGAGAAAAATGGAAAATTATCAATGGATTTAGCAATTGCCAGAAACAATTTGGAAGAATGTAATTTAAAAATAGTTTTACTCGAGAAAGAAATTCAAACCGTCAAAGCAAAAGATGAAAGACTTCAAATTTCTTTGGAAACCCAAAGGAACGAAAATGATCAGCAAAAGCAGGAAATAATAAATTTACAAAATAGGTGTTTTATTATTTTGCATTATTAATGTGTGCATATGATATTTGAAATGTCTAGTGTGTATGACAAAAATTTATATCGTTGCAGATTAACTCACTTGCAATCTGATCATTCCAAGGTCAAATTTGAGCTAGATAATAGTGCAAAATTGCAACAATTGGTTTTAGATCAAGAAATGCATCAGCAGGCAAGTTCATCAAAATCATTTTGAATTTTCAGTGCGTTGATAACCTAAACTTGTACGTCGAACCATGTTTTAAGCCATTGCGGGTGACAATTGCAGATGATCAAATCTAAAGAAGAGAAATATATTGCCATAGTAAACGAAAATGAGGTACTCAAACATCAGATTGAGGAAATCCAAGAACTGCAAATGTTGAGCGAGCAAAAAGTGAATCTGCTCACTGAAAAACTGCTGCATGCAAATACCATTAAGACGGAAGTATCAGATCTTCAGTCTCAACTCGCAGTTGCAAACAGCAAATCAAATTTGGCAGAAGTAAAAATGTTGGAATTGAAAAAGAAATTACACGAGGAGCAGACTGCTGGCTTAAGGTTTCTCACTGTTGAAAGCGATTTGGAAGACACTCGCAACAAATTGGATCTGGCAAATAACACAATTACGACTATAGAAAAACTATTGGCAGTGGCTCAAGAAAACGAAAGACGTCAGGAGAACCAATTGCAAAACGAACTTGAAGGCACAATGGTTCAATTAAGGGTTGCAGACAATAAAATCAAAGAACTGGGCATTGAGCTTGATAAAAAAGACAAGATCATTCAAGATCTTACGTTAAGATTAGAGCATCACATCAAAGCAATTGATGTTGACAATCCAACAATTAGCTCTCCTGTCCAGGATCAAAAGGGAAAACGGCTCCTATTTGGCAAGAATGTTGAGGATGGCAACTTTGCATCGAACTGTTCATTAAAAGGTTCGGAAATTGAGTCTGCAAATAACTTGTTAGAAGACAGTGCTGCAACAAACCAAGAATGGCAGAGTATACGCGATTGCATGTTGCCGTCCTTAATGTTTTCAAAGTATAATGCAACTTTGGACCAACTACAAAAACAAGTGGACGAATTGAAGAAGCAGTCAGTGGAAGGAAAGAAAGTTCCACATAATGACCAAAATGTGTCAGGCAGCTCAAGAACAGATGATCAGCAGCCAGGTCATATTTCAGTCGCAGAACCTCTCAATTATCAGGTAGTGATGATTTGTCTTTTTTTTTTATTAAATTTATGACTTGATTACGTGTCCATGCAGTTATGGCTATAGCAGGATTTGGGGCTGATAAGGGTTATAAGGGATGCTTCTTTAAATCGTATCAATTCAGTACGTAAATTTTGAAATTTGGTATTAAACTTCTGCTGGTCCATGTTAACATACTGGACACTTGTAAAAGGTTGTGCTGAAGATGACCTTTTTTCCCTGGAGGAAAATACTCATAAATACCCCAAAAACGTATATTATCTTGCTACTGGAACTAGTGTAGTGTGATAAAAGCATTAAGTTATATTTCTAACTAAATTTTTATTTTATGTACTAAAAATCTCATAGTTATGATAAACGTTTTGGCGGCAAAGTGTGGTGAAATTATAATTGGTTATTTTATTGTATTTCTAGATTAATTCACTCGGTGAAAAGCTGCAAGAGGAAAGACATCAGAAGGAGGAATATGAAGTTCAGATTAAAGAGCAAAAGCAGCAGCTAGCAAAAGCAAATGGGCTCCTGAAACATGCTTTGCAAATGCAGAACTTTCAAAATCGGTTTGATGAAAGTGCCAACAAAGTGAAAAACTCAATCGATGAGGTAGATTTGGAATATATGAGACACAGTTGGGAGGTCGGGGCACGACGGGAGCTAAATCAACAGTTGGATAAAATAAATAAATTCCTTGAGGAAAGGGTATGTAAATTTATAATTGAGAAATTACTAGCCTCATTTTATTTCCTAGCCAAATTTTTCTAAAGTTTAATAGCATTGAAATATAAGTGCATCAATGTATGCATGCAAACCTGGAAATTCAGATCATGAAAATAATTTATAATAAGCAAGTATTTTAAATCTTATGTGGAATCTCCTTCACACTCGATAAATTTTATTTCTCTGTTAATTTTAGTCTCAAGCTAACGATCATTTGGAGCAGCTTCACAAAGAACGAGAAATTAGACTTCATAATGACTATCAACGGGCTATTCGCGATCTTCGGTTTGAAGTGCGGCAGCTTCACGAAGAGCTGCATGAGAAAGAGTCAACCAGAAAAGCTCTCGAAGAGCAAAACCAGCACCGGCGCAAATTAAATGATGCTAGGAAAAGAGTAAAAGCCAAATTATGGGAGCACCCAAAAGAGAAGATTAGTAAGCATGGAAAGCACCTTTATGCTAACCATCCATCTCGCTCTAAAGATGTTCTGTTTACTTCATCTACACCAGAATATGCTTCTACTAGCTTGACTACACTTCAAGGAATGTCACCATCTATGTCTGGTTCACCTATTATTAACAATCTAAAGTCTTTCAAGGATTTAGAAAGTGCACTTTCTGTTAAACTTGGCTTTGATCAAGATCCCATTGTACAGCAGCTATCCGGTAAGACATTTGTTATTCTTTGCAGTATTCTGGGATCTTATTTTCCCGCTGTGATACTACGTAATTTGTAAACGATGAATTTAAAAAGTATTTATTACTTGATATTTAGGGTCAGCCGCACTTGACAGTCTATACAAATCCAACTTAAATTTATCATTGGAGAAAACTACATCAGAGTACTTGGATGCTTTGAAAAAGAACTATCTACTTTAATTTATTTATTTGCAAAAAGCCTACATTTGTATCAAATTTTGCCTTACACATCAAATGTTCAATATAAATTCTTTTGTGATATTTTCATTCTTTCTCTAATCTTCATTTACGGGATCTGCTCCAACAAGTCCAGATTTGGCTTGTAGGCTGGAAATTGGACGTGCTCCTCGAGCCATTTTGCAATTGAAAGTAGTTTGGCATCGCTGTACATAGGACCCATTAGTTGCAAACTGATGGGAAGACCTTCCGATGACAACCGAACAGGAACAGAAATTGCGGGAATACCTGCAATTTATTTAATATGCATAAATTGTTTGATAGTTGTGTACAGGCATCAACTTATTTTTTCAAACATCATAAAATCAATCAGGATGGTATTTGCCTCCTTCTTATCTTATAACATGGTTATTTTAACTTGCATTATCAATCTAAGATCTTTGGGTGACATCCGAAAAACATCTTACCAGCCATATTAGCAGATTGCGTGCATACATCTTGAAGAGAGGTCTGTTCACGTTCATCTTTTTGTATAAATTCGCTATAAAGGTTAGCTGTCCCGACCGTAACTGGGCTGAGCATAAAATCTGTTCCATTCCGAAAAACCTTATCAAAGTCATCAGCAATGAGTCGCCTTACTTTAAGTGCTTGGAGAAAATATGTTTCGTAATTCCTAAAAAAAAATGAAAATCCCGCAACATACAAGATTTGCACAAATAATTCAAATATAGAAATAATCTCTCAGTATATCAAATCAACTCTACCGACTTCCTCAGAAGAAAGTAATTGCCAGCTAAAATGCGACCTCGCACAGTTTCGTTAAAGCCTTCGTGTCGGCTGCAGGCGTAAAGGGCTTCTGTTGATTCTTCGACTCCTGCCCTATGGCCTGCAATGGAACCAAACTATATTTGATCTAATGGCAACCATAAATAGACTTTCATGTTTTTCAATTTTTAAACAATACTTGCCATACTCCAAACCATCATAGCGTGCAAAATTGGATGCCACTTCACAATTGTTAAGAACAGAATAACAGACGATCGAATACTTTGTGTGAGGCAGCGAGACCCGTTCCACTTCTGCACCAGCATTTGCCATCAGGTTGGCAATGTCATCCCAACATTTCACAATCTCTGTATTCATTCCTGGAGTGTGATATTCGGTGGGAACACCGATACGGAGACCCCGTATACACGTGTCTTTAGGCAAGATAAAGGATTCTATGGGATTTTCCACAGATGTAGAGTCCAAAGGATCACGCCCAATCATGGCATCTATAAGAAAACCAAGGAAAATGAGTAATGTTTAGGCCATTTACGTGAAAAGAACTTACTAGAAGATGCATTCAGCAAATCGAGTTTTTTACAATGAGGTTTTGGCAAAGTTGCGTATAGAAAAAACTGATCCAAATCACCAAAACTTGCCAAAGAGAAAAGATGCATCCTCCACGGTAAGGCAATGAAATCCTGGAACATCCATCGAGTTGACAAGGGGAATAAGACCATGTCGAGACAGTAAACCATAGCTCGGCTTTACTCCGACTACTCCACACAGTGCAGCAGGATTCCGAATCGATCCTCCTGTATCGGATGCTAGTGCTCTATATAGGCAAGTGCGACGATTTGTGCTCGAATTTCACTTATTAACAGAATGGCAAGAAACGTATATAAGCTTTGTGCGCCAACCCTAATGCAGCTCCTGATGCTACAGCTACAGCACTTCCCCCTGAGCTGCCTCCAGCAATGTGAAAATCCTCGC
Source organism: Ommatoiulus sabulosus (assembly GCA_034697705.1). NCBI lineage: Eukaryota > Metazoa > Arthropoda > Diplopoda > Julida > Julidae > Ommatoiulus > Ommatoiulus sabulosus. The sequence continues at coordinate 13,876 of JAQGAO010001115.1, forward strand.
TACTTTCACGAACACTAGAATCATTTTGGGTGACCGTGTTTCTGGAAAGTGTTCGTGATCTCCATGGATTACGTACAGGTCCAAAAATCGAATCCACCGAGCCGCATCCCATTGCGAATTCATCCATGTTGGTTTTTCCCAGCATGACGGCACCTCGGTCCAACAACCTTTGAACCACTGTGGCAGTATATGGGGGAGAATACTTTTGTAACATTCGGGATGCGCATGTGGTTGGAATGCCCTTCACGCAATAGTTATCCTTGATAGCTATTGGTACCCCATCCAGAGGACCCAAACATTTTCCTGCATTAAAAAACAAACAAAAAACGCTTCAGGTGCTGTACATAACTGCCATATTCGAATCGTCAAGATCTTGTTCATGATGATAAAGTAGATGTCAAACCATGTCTAAACCTCCACGTAGATTCCTTGGCATGACTTCGAGCCAATTCTGCCGTCACTGTGATAAACGAATTGAGACGTTTCGTACGCTCGATTAGTTGAAGAGCGTGTTCACATACTTCGGTTGGGGTAATGTCGCCAAACTTAAAACGTTGGGCAGTCTGCAAAATAATATATTAATTCGACAACTTAACTAGGCGTGTGGTAAATGTACACATGTATAGAATACATATCACACTAAATCATTTGCATTTGCTGGATTTAAAAAAGTCTGCAAACGGTTGAGTTATCGAGAACAAAAATTACTATGCAAATACAGTATATATGTGCGCGTGCAAGCAAGAGGAACTCAACCATACTGTACGTGATGGGTCGACACCATGCAGCAGTTGTGGCAGTACTGTAGCTACTGTAAGTGGTAGCCAATAGGAATGCCGGATTTTGTGTGACCTAGATGCAAACGAACCTACAGGCATTCCTATTGGCTACCAATTTTCTACTGCCACAACTGCTGGTGTCCCGGCACATGTTGAGTTCCCGGCATATGCATGCATGATGCAAATGGTTTTTACGTGGTATTATTCCCCTGATGATTTCATTTCCTATTGTAACCAGGGCAATGCACATATGAAATGTAAAAAATACTTAGTCAAGAATCTATCGATCGATTTCATAGCTTTTCACCTCTTTTATGGAGCGAGAAATCATTTTCTCACGTAACCAGCGTGAAAATTTTACATTCACCCAACTTTAATTTCTAATTGCGTCACCAGATGGCGCAACAGCGCCACTTGAAGTTGAGCTATCTTGCTCGCGGTTTTTTTAGTCGCGTATGTAAAGTTTTAAAGCTGTTTTTTATACGGTACAAAATAACAAGAATTTAACTGTTTAGATAAAGGTACTGCGAGTTACAGTTAAAGAAGAAGTACGATTAGTTGAGCTGAAGGCAAGAAGGCGTCATTTAACGTGACCTTGCGAACGTCAATGTTGGAAACTGGCACGACGTAATTGCATTCATTTTTTATGTAAAACCTGACAGCTAGTACAAGCATGCAGCATACACATTGGGTATTCAGAAATGTTGCACAGGGGCAACATTATCTGCGAGTTGCGTCACGTTTCATGACCACAACGACGGCAGAAACCACTTCCGCGTCACCCCATAGAGCGAGACATGTTTCAGAAGTGGGAACTGTAATGAAAGCATGGCAGATTCGCAAGTATGGAGGACCCGCTGAATTGAAGTGCAATGAAAATGTGCCGGTGCCAACAGTAAGAACTCCTTTTGATGTTTTGGTGGAAGTATATGCCTCGAGTGTGAATCCACTAGACGTTGGAATGACTGGTAAGAATATTATGGTACTTCATCGTGAACAATTTCACTTCAAACCTTATTTTTTCTAAGTATGTATGCCTGGCATCATCAGGCAGTTGTGACAAATGCTCGCCAAGCATTGCTTCTCCATGTCGTTTCATATATTAACTATTGACACAAACTTACTCTTGACAATCTGTCAACATGCGTCAATGTTGTACTGCTGATGTCTAAATACGGCCGAGGTGCCGTTTGGCATCTCGGCATTAATGTCACCAAGTCCTCGGTCATGTCCATCTCCCATCAACAACCCCAAAAACAAATCTCCTTTCCTTATTCCAACCAAGAGACCGTTCTTCCCAGGGTCACCAACATCAAATCTCTTGGAGTTCTCCTAGATAACCGTTGGTCGTGGCAACCCCATATAAGCCAGATTACTGCCAGAGCCTCTAGACTTCTGGGTTACACCCATCATGTACTAAAAAAAGCCAGTCCCTCTACCGCTTGATGGTCTACAAAGTGCTGGTGCGCCCAATACTTGAATACGCCAGTGCTGTTTGGGACCCTCATACCAAATCCCTCCAGGATGAATTGGAACGTTCTCAACATCAAGCAGCCCGGCAAATCACTGGTTGTTACTCCTGGGACACCTGCATCACCTCCACTCTCTGCAATCTAAACCTACCCCCCCCCCCCTCTCCCCCCACCATAAGGGCCGGGGGGCACGGCACGGTGATTATCCACTAAGCTAAACTATACTAAATATGGTCCATGTCATCAATTGATTAGCATCAATAAAAGATGAGCATATTTTGGTTTGAGCAAGGTGGCCGAGTGGTTAGCATTCTTGCCTCACATTCGGTAGACATGGGTTCGATTCCCGTGTCGGCTATCCTCGATGGTGGTTTTTCATGGTTTCCCACAATCCCTCCAGGCGAATGCTGGGATAGTTCCTGTATTAAATCGGCCACGACTGACTTCCTATCCCATCCCATCCTCCTCGTTAAGGTCCCAAATATGGGAGATATAACATAATTGAATTATGATGTTGGGGTCCATCATGATCTGACTGTTTAGTCTTAACTTAATTTGCATTATGATCCCCCCTGCCAAATGGTACTACTTATTGACTGTAGGGTAAAGAATTGAATTGGTTCAAAGTTATGGTTCAGATGTGGTGCGCAAGAACCACTGCTATTATCCCGACCCTTGCAGGGTTGTAACATTCTTCATTTGCCAATTTAAAATTATTCTTAACAAGAATGCACAATTAATCAGTTTGTACCCTTCCCTGCATTTTTCGAGAAGCACAGACTCTAGTTGAACCTATATTGCATACCAATTATTAGAGTTCAGACACTAGATTCTTATCCACAAAGACGATTTCACCTTGTGATGTTGTGATTAACAGTTACTTTGTCTATGAACAGGTGCCTCTGAGAGTACTTGAAATTTTTCATACTATTACATGGCACATTATAATGTTCGTATGTCACACTGAACAATAAGGTATACTGTAGGAAAAATTAAACCTGAACGTTGTGTCATATCGAATTAGTTGTCGTACAACTAATGAATGAATTATGCTAGCTATGTTACTTGTATACTTGTTACACATACAGTATATACAATGTAAACTATGATGGATATTCGGACTGTCGGACAGATGCTTTAACGAATTGTACTTTGCCAGTCATGAAGTCACATTTGCAAAATCAACACGATAATAACATTTTTTTTTTAAACAATTAATGCATTCCGTTTGTACATGTGACTTCACGACTGCTGAAGTACGATTCATAAAGCTCCTAACTCAGTGGTCCTATTATATTTGTTGCTTTTGTTGCAGAAACTGTTGTTTATATTTCGATTGGTTCTCTTGAATTGCAGCTGGATATGGAGCTAATCTATTTGGGACACTGAGAATATTCGATCAAATGACTTTGACTCCATCTGAGTTCCCCTTAACTTTGGGGAGGGATTTTTCTGGCATCGTTAGAGAAACTGGACAAGCCGTAAGGCAGTTCAGACAAGGAGATGAGGCCAGTGAATTGATGCATTGCACCAAAGAATTACGAGCTTATGCTACATTGCCGTTTTATCATTAATAATTGCGCAATATAGGTTGTAGGTGTTACTGGACTGCATAAACAAGGTGCACACAGTCAGTATACCATTGGATCTTCATGCCTGGTATGTTAGGAAATGTTGATTGGTCCAAAACTTCCTTCAGACTTCAACGGAAATTTCAGATAGTTTTTTAAATTCCTTTTGCACATTTGACTTGACAAAAGTTCTAACTAAGCTGACATTTTTTCACCAGATGTCAAAGAAGCCTTCAAACTTGAATCACATGGAAGCAGCATCTCTAACTTATGCAGGTCTTACTGCATGGTCTGCCCTACGCATAATTGGATGCATTCAGCCAAGGACTGCGAGAGGAAAACGGTGCATTTATAAAATATGCTCTTGAATGTCTTCTGGTTGCAACAGTTAATTAGTGAATTGGGTTATTCAATTTCAGAGCTCTCATATTGGGAGGTTCGGGAGGAGTAGGAAACATAGCAATTCAGGCAAGCCCACAAACTTGACTCCTGGCAAGGTCAAAAAAACAGATAAGGGTTTCCGTGCCCAGTCATATAAGGAGGAATATACTGTCTTTGCATGTAATTTCCAACCATTGGCATACACATGGGTAGCTATGACTGCACTGGAATACATCAGTGAATCCTTTCGTGTTGCTCCATCTGTAGTTTTGCCTTTTTCCCGATCTTGCTGGGATGCCCCAGTTTTTCAAATGCAATTATGTTTAGTATTCATTAGTGACTAAAACGTTTTAGACATTAATTAAATATCCATTTTCGTTTGTAAGATTAGCTACTGAAATCCTGGGGAATGCAAGTGACTACTGTGGTAAATGCAGATGCCATGTCTTTGGTGACGTCATTGGGTGCAGATTGTGCAATCGACTATACGCAGCCTCAATGGGAACAATCACTTAAGGAATTAAGAGGGTAAAATTTGTAGTTCACTCGTTTATCCCCATGCTTGAGATACTAAAGTAAATGTGAAAATGCACAATAGAATTCGACTATACAGTATTCGACAGTTGTATTTTTCCACAAAAGTGAGAGTTGTTCAAGCTAAAATAGCTTTAATATTTAATAGTTTCTATTTGAAATTGTGAGAATAGGGTCAGGAATTTATTACATTCATTTGCCCGAGGAGAAATTAAACGTGTTTCTTACTTTTCATTTTAGGTTTGACCTAATTTTGAATTGTACAACTTCACTTCCTGCCACATTTGGCTTGGATCTTTTGAGACCATGGAAAAATGCTAAATACATTCATCTTACTGGTCCGCTTCTAAGAAATATTAGTGCTCATGGTTGGCCCATTGGTCTGCTGAGTTCAGCCTTAGAGCTTGGATTTGACAACATAAAGGTAAGATTTGCCAAAATCGTGGCATTGTTAACTAAATGAATGTAAGGTGATATACTTAATATTGGTTTACATTTAACCTTTTCTTAGACCCTTTCAAATGGTCAAACGTATCGTTGGGCTTACGTTTTGCCAAGTAAAAGTGGATTGGACAAACTAATGGAAATGGCATCGACTGGCCAATTGCAGCCAGTGATCGAAAAGATCTTCCCATTTGATGAAACTGTGCAAGCATTTGAGAAAGTAAAATCTGGTCATGCTAGAGGGAAAACCGTGATTGATGTAAAAGGAACCATAGTTTCCGCTAACAGTACCAACGATAACGAGAGTAATGTGGCCTAATTTGAATTTTTTTTTTTCGTTGGTAAGTTAGCATTTCTGAGTCCTCAAATTTATTGATTTACTTATAATTATGATCACAGAGTACGCTAGATTTGGTTAACTATGGGGATGGGTAAACAGTTTTTAATCTTAGTAACTATCACCCATACAAATGCCAGAATAAAATCCATAATTTGGTAGACTCAAGTCCTCTACTTTGAAATAATGGATCAACTGAGTCTGTATGTCCTGGTTATTTAGTGCCTTATTTGGTGTCTCACTTTGATGTCAACAATTTGCAAAATAGTTTTAGAATTGTTGTAATAAATTTTAATTCAAAATTAGGTATAACATTTATGGTTGGGGTTTGTAGTCTATATCTTAATGCATGGGCATTTGGTGAAAAGTATTTTGCTAATCATGGATTGATATTCTAGGCATTTGTGTTTTTACAAAGCAACACCAAAATGTTGCTTAATCATTTATTAATGAATTAGCATGATTAAAATGGGCTTGCGTTATATAACAATGCCCTTTTGTTATTATCCATAATTATACTCAAATGGCTTTGGAAAAACAATATTTCAAATTATTACAAATTCTAAATTTTAATGGTTTATTTCAGGGTAACACTTAAAATGAATGCAAATACAATGGCAGTTGATAGTCAAAAATATGTCCAAGCTCCGTTCTAGGTCAGCCAATAACTACTGATACAAACTTGCTTTTTAAATTAATAACATGAATAACATAAAGGAATTTTCTCTTCAAGAGGACATTCCTTACATCATCCTACATCTTCAAAAATATAAATAATTTGTGTAGAAAAGGCGGTACAATAGGAAACAAAAACATAGTAATTAAAAACTGCTTCCTTGGATCTATCCTCAGTATCCAATGTAAGAATTTTAACCTGAGCAAAGATTAAACCAAGAAACAAGACTAAACTTACAAATAATTGTTCAGTTAACTATTGGTTTGGTTACATTTAAACAATGTACTCAATAATTTAGACTACCGTTGAATCTTATACCACGTGAGTAATTTGTATATGATATGATTTCAAAACTTAAATCATAAGATCAAAATAGGTGAACATCCCTTACGAAATGCAATTTGCAGGTCATTGATTTGTATCTTATGTTCAAGGTATGTGCTACATGGCAAAGTAACTTGCTTTTGGGGACTACAATTGATTATTATAACAAGCCTCCTTCAAATTGTACTTCAAGTTGATTTTGATAACCCATCCCATATTATCCAATATACAGTAAGTTATGACACCAGTGCCAAATTTGGAAGCAGATTTCTAGTCCCCTCAATACCTGGGATAGATACTTAAACAAAACATGAATTTAAAATGACAAAGTTGACTACCTTGGCCGATCTTAAATTTGGAAATGACGTGGAAGCCAATCTGAAGGGTCGTGCTAATGACAATCTTCTCAACTTAATGGGCTGTCAAATCTCTTTCCTTTGGAAAGTGTAGCAACTTTCTTCTGCATTGCCTTCAGTTTTGTCTGCAATAAACAAATAACATAATTTAACATATCAAGAAACAAATGTTTATTCAGTTGAATTAATCCTGAAAATGGAAATAACGTCTTGAAATTGTACAGTTATAACTTTTGTTTTAAATGCCTAATACATGTAGCATCTTGTTGAACATTTTTATGCCTACAGCACCTAACGATGAGGTTGATGTACATGTAAATTAAATAATGGTATTGCTAAGATTTTAAGCATTCACTGCAAATCAGTTTAATAATTATTTTAATCAAACAACCCCCAAATATTATTTTGCTAATTTAACTGCATTAAATCTTTTACAGTTCGTAAATTAAAAAGAAGTATTTTACCTGAAGAGCTTCCACTTGATCTTTATGCTGTTTTTGCAAATTGGTGATCTTTGTGCGCAATTCTTTTTCCCCGGATAACTTTTGTGCCTTAAGTTCAGTTGTCTGGAGTATGAGACGACAATCAATTATTTTGCCACATTTTCAGATGTGGGAATTCCAAAAAATGACTAGGCTACCCATGAAACGTTTGAATATTATAAGAACGTACCAATTTATCCTTTGCGAGCAACAATTGGTCTTTTGCCTGAACCTGCTTCTGCAAAACTGCCATTTGCTCACGTAACTGTGTTACTGCTATCATATGATCACTACTGACAAGGTCTGGGGCAGCACTTTCCATACTGCTACTATTAAAACACAAAATTGAGAAAAATGTGGAGAACAGTTTTAAAAGAATTTGCACCTAAAACTTCTGATAATCACCTTGAGGAAGGCATTGATCCATTGGTTGTAGTCTTGGTATTTGAATCCAGGCGTGGTTTCTTATTATTGTTATTGCCACTGGCACTTGAACTATGATGTTTTAACTGAACCTTATTGTGATGTAACTTTTTATGCCCTGAAGAAGAGCGGTGATGTCCTCCATTACCACTCGACTTATGCAGTGAAAACGAAGTGTGGCGCAAAGGGTCGTTTTGCTTTGCTTTTGCCAATGCCCTTTTGTATGATAACGTGCATAACCAACATAATAGTTTGCCATCCACCTAAAATGTTACACTTATAAAGATTAATCCATGCCAAAGACACGAATCCCAATGTTCTAAATCGGATTGCTTACTTTTTTACGGCTGTCGTCCTGCCTATCAAAGGCACACCTTTGCTTGCACTGTTCGCAATTAAGTGGCGGACCATATCTCTTTTCTGAGTTTGTGCAGCGTTGGCACTTACTGCCAATAAATGCAGCTATTATATTACAATATTCACAGGCTGAAGGTTTTCCAAAAGATTTCACATTTTGTTCACATTTCTTGCAAATTGTAGATGTGTTCCCTTTGCTAGAGGAGCAAAGTTTCAGTTAACTTCAATGCACACGATATGCTGAGCACGTTGAAATGCTAAGCTATCAACGGTACAAAGCAGTTGGCTATTCACCTGTCATACTTTAGCCATCTGCCATGTTACGATGTCCTGTAGAGACGTTGATTTCAAACTGTGTAAATGGTTAATGTGCCGTTTAGCTAATCGGACCCTTCTTATCTTTGGGACCTCAAGTATAATGCCAGGTTTCAGTTGGCTCGACCAGCTTGATTCTGTGGCCTACATATTCAAGGCCCCTGAAACATGCTGGTCACCATTCGTTAGTTCGTCTTGATATCGTAACATACAGATTAACTAAAGGTCCATTTACACAATTTGTGAAGTTTTCTTAACAGGATACCGTTGAATAGCCAGCTTTTCAGAGAATATTTATTGTAATAAGAAAAGATTCACTAACTTCTCCTGCTGAAATTCTGTCCTACAATATGTGCATTTAACAATGGGATAAGCACCTCTGCATTCCTGAGAATTTGAAAAATGAAAACGCAAGCATTAGAACTAGATAGTTTTTAAACACACTTTTTACCGGATTTTTCGTATTTTGGTATATTTCGGTGATTTTTTTTTTAGTTTTTGTGCATCTGGTGGTTGACTTTTTTAAAATGGCCGTTGTAACGAACGACAGATTGCACTAGACCGATACAGAGTTTAGCTTCTTATTAAATGTATAATAGAATAAGCACGTACGAGTAGTAATTTGCTAAACCCTAAAAGGAATTTATGAAATTAATTTCGTCATACCTTCTGGCGGAATTTAATGGGAATGGGTTCTCTTTCATTCTACGTATCGTAAGCGTGGACCCCCTTCGCGGATTCGCTTACCTTGCAAAGTTGCTGTCCCTGGGATAGTTCTTCGAATGGATGTCGGCTGTTGCATTTCGTACAAGCGAACAGAGCTTCCATTTATTTGAAAATGAAAAATAATTTAACACTTTAACTGGCAAGAAGCTACGAAAAATACGACAAGACTGCAAAAACTGTACAAAACCGCTTAGAAAATTGGAGAATTCTACTGTGATTCCAGGTGGCGCTGAGGCTGAAGCGCCGTGATGTCAGAGTTGAATGACGTCATCCACTTCACACCGGGCAGCGTTCCAGAAATTTCTGCATGAAAGAGCAGGAAAGAGGTTGGTATTTGGTAAAACGCGTACACGTGAACTCGTAGTGGCAACGTAGTAGTTGTTTTTTATTGTAACCAAATGGAAGCTTTGACTAGTATAATAAAACCATAGCCATTTTACGAAAGACTGAAATGTATTATTACATTTCTTTTAGGGTCCATCCATGTATACTGTGCCTGCAGTACGTTGAACCACGTGTTCGTACATGTATAATAAATTTGCTGGGCTAGCTGTATAAAGGCCGCGACTAATAAATTCATGGCAAGAAAAAAAAACACGAATGGCTAGAGCATTTGTTACTGCGATAGCAAGTCGGTAAGATTAAACGTTTGTATAATAATATTCCTAAAGGTCGGAATTTCTATTTCCACTCTTCAAATAGACTTTGGCTCTATAAAATGCGTATTGCGTCATTTTGCACGCAAAAGACACTGCGCAAGGAGGGAGTCGAGGGAGGGGATAATGTAAATGTGGTCCGACTGGGAGGAGTTCCCTTTTATAGCTTCTGTATGCTGTCGAGCGCCATCTATGTATGCCCGTACATTTGGTGTTCGTATTAAAATTTTCCATCTTGCTCGGGCACGTTTTTTTGTCCATGTGGTCGTTCTGAAGAGGCAGTCTATTGTATTAGAAGTTTGAAGCCTTCAGTGGACGTTTTCCCTTGTTTTATTTATTTTTCATCATATTCGCCTTTTTCTGTTTAATATAATTCTTTTGTCCGACTACCCGCGACCTGCAGCGGTAAGTTAATTCATTCTATTGAATCAATGAAAATATAAATCATCGCCATGGCAGAGTATGCTGGCATTGTCGCGATGAATTCTTTTGTGCGCCAATTTTTAACATGCATAAAATCATTAGCGTCCCGTTGGATGCATACAAATCAGTGCAAATGTATGAATAGCGTTTATTACCGAATAATTAGACTAGTACTAGCTGCCAGTTATAATTTCTCGATAGCCATGGCACAAAAGGCATCGTTAATCCGAACAAATCACCCGAAATGCAAACGTGAGCTTGCATCGTTCATACCTTGCATCATGACCAAAACCACTGCAGAAGGTTTAATAGGAGAAAAACTCGCGACAATATTAACTACAATTAACGCATAGATTATTATGCAGAATATGATTAGAAGCATGTGCTTCTAATTTAATGCATAGGAAAAATTTGCTAGACAGCGCATCAGCCTTGTATTATTGCATACTGAAAAAATAGTTTGAAAGCTTGCTAGCTATATGGCATGCTTGTGATACCATAAAATCCAAAAAAGCCAAGCCTCACCAATAACAAATCAATTCTAAAACTGCTGACATTTCAATGACTGTCGGTTTACCGGTTACTTTCAAGGACAGACCCGTCAAAGCATTATTAATAAATAGTTCTCTTTATAGTTCCCTTGGTCAGCAAGTGCATTAAGATGTTAGGGCGTTTGTGATCTCATATTTTAAGCAGCTAGCAAACTTATTTCAAAGTTGAGGACATGCATGTAACTAATTTTTAGGTCAGCTTTTGGTAGATTTTGGACGGTGATCGAGAGATCGATTGTCAGAGATCGAGTACGTGTAGTGAAGTCAAGGTCTAATTGCCTGTCCTGTTGAAATTGAGAAGGGAATTAACTTTTGTTATTGCAAAGGCATGCATGATGTCAGTATACCAATATCATGACCTGTACTTTGGACTGCAATCTTAATTGTGCATTAATTGAAAGTTTTTTAACACAACTTTGAGAATGGTGCAATTAAGAATATCTAAAACTGCGTGTTTGTACAGTCAACTCCCCGGTGGGTGGGTGGGGGTGGGGGTTACATGTTATAAGTGAGTTACCTGTAGAGGCACGGATGTCTTCTTGCGATAGGTTTGCAATCAGTTCAGTTATGTACAGTGATGGTATATATTTGGTCACAATTGTTTGGCTTATGCTCTTAGTCAACTAGTTCAGCAGTCATTTGATCATTGTACCCCCACTTCAGAAGTGATACAACTCGTAGGCCTACTATTTAGTTGAAACAAGTTTTAAAATTGCATTTTAAAATCTATGGCAAGGCAAAGTGACACTGCCACCATTAAGCCGAAAATACAGGTGTAATTTTAACTGTATGTACCTCATAATTTAGCTTGATTTAATACAGGCATAAACCGGAAATTGATTTTTGAGTTGTAACATTTAAAGTGGGGATGCGATATGACGAAAAAAATAAGTGTAAATCTTAAGTGTTGTATCTTGACACTACTTAAATTCTCGGATTTCTTTAACTTTTGATATGTTATTAATTATCTGTCAGTATAGATGTCACTCTGCGTTTTGTATGACGCCTGGCGTGACGCATTATTCTGCTTAAACATGTTTATTGCTGAATCTACCTCCCTAATGTGAAATGTGACGACATGAAACGGATCTGTTTGGTTTATAAGAGCTCTCACGTCCATAACTACCTTGAAAGCTTATTTTTATCCGTTCACTGTATTGACAAGGTTTGCAATAAATGCAGAAAGAGAAGGATTTTTCTCAATATGACTAAGGTTATTTAAAATCTATTGAACTGTGATGTTAAATTTAAGTTATTCCACATTTTATCTGATATAGAGCTATTTCCAATTAACTGCCCTTACATGGATTTAGGTTCATTAATTCATATTTCACCATATTTTAATTCTTTTCAGCCATCTTTTTCTTACTTAGCATTTAGTTTTTGTATTTTTTTCTCTCAAAATCTTCACAAATTTTTCAGTTGAAGTCAGATTTGGCAATAAATATAGCACCACAGTAAAACTGCAGCTTTTATCCAACTGAGCTTTGAAATTCTTAAGGGTTAAACCATCATATTAGAAAAAATGGCACTATCTCTGAATTTTAACAGTAAATATAAGCAGTGAATCCAACACAACAATCTGCAAATTCCTTATTGTTTATGCTGTATATCTTCTAGATATGATTAAAACGCATGAAAGTTGGTATGTTTAATTCATACATTTTGTAATTCAGTGTAGCTATGAAGTACATATTGGTGACTGGCGGTGTTATCAGTGGCATAGGAAAAGGAATAGTCACTGCCAGCATTGGAAGCTTGTTAAAGGCATGTGGTCTAAGAGTGACAGCCATTAAAATTGACCCCTACATCAAC
>JAQGAO010001116.1:0-26493 GCA_034697705.1 Ommatoiulus sabulosus
GGAACATCAAAGTGCCGACACTGAGTGAGCATACTGATTCATTCGTATACTGTGTACAGTATTTGAGGATACCCTGCAAATGATGTTATCGAATAGCAAAGTAAAAAATACGCCGAATTTTGATGAGATTTTACCACAATTTTTAAAACAAAGACGGAATGCAGTCCTGCCCAAAGGCATTGTTTCTATGGCCTAATGCGATTTTTTTCCCCACCACTTTGTGAAACTGCGTCATTGTTATTTAAAATGTTATAGACGCCGTGTATTAGCCTATCGATTTGCATTATGCAGGTTTCCCTGGAAGAAACCTCCAATTTGATAAAAGCGAAACATTGAGATTATTTTAATAAGAGGTTTGGAAACATGATTAATAGTCGTGTATTGAGCTAATGTTTATTTCTGTTGTTCTTCGGTTTTGACATGGCGTGCATAATGCTTCTTAGCCCCAGGCCACGTTGGACGGAAGGTTAACGCAAGATTACCCTAATCGACGCTTGATGCAACTATCCATTAATTCTTTCGGTTTACATGAAAGAGTTTTCAAAAAGACTCACGCAAAGATGCATTTAAGGAACTTGTGATTTTCGGCAAAACTCGTCACTGCATGCAATTCAAAATCAAAAGCAATTAATGAAATATTTAAAATTTCGTATCTAAGTGTCGTTTGAGTAAAATGTATTTAGATTTATTTTCCTGCAATCTTGATTTCCAACCACAGATGGCGCTCTATCCGTATATGCACTAGAGAAATATGCACGGAATAGTTTACACGGTGCTATAGAGCGCCACCTATGAGCATAAATTTTAAAAAAACTAAAAAATACATTGAAATACTATACGTTATTTTTAGCTAACTCTCCAAGACGATCTCTAATGAATTAAAAATTGTTGCAGATGAAAAACCTTTTATTTCACATTTGCCAGTTTCAAACAGAAATATACATTACATACAGTTCAATTAGCTAAATTTCTGGATAAACACAGTATGTAGGGAATTCATAATTCGTGAACAAGTAATCACTTAATAAAATTTTGCAAAGAAATACTAAAAGTTGACACACCACGAAAGTTGAAGCATATGCATACGAATACATTACATACTTTATGAAATGCTATTGAAATCCAGATAACAATTGCAGCCAAATACAATTTTATATTGAAATTTACTTAATCCAGGAGTTTCTTACAAATGTGACGATAGAAAACGTGCAGGAATCATCTGGGAATCACGAGGTTTTTTCATCGTTAGTTCAACACTATCAATTATTGGGCACCTTTCATAAGATCATAATTTGTTTTCAAATTACCATGGAACATGTAGGCTACATGTAATTGGATGGCACACCATTGTACATATAATGCGCTTACAGCGCCATCTCTGCACCGAAATCAAAATCAAATTAAGAAATTAAGTTCATTCTGTCGTCACGTCTATTTGGTTTTGATATTTTTTTTTCAACCCAAGGATGCATTACATGTTCTTATAACTTGCCAAACTTACGCCGCTGGTTTACCCTGTACATCTCAGAGGCGCGCATAAATTATGCAAATTTTTAAGGCGGGTAGATGGGAGAGGAGCCAAAGGAATGCTTTAATTTCGCCATAAAGCTGAAGGCTGAGAAACATGGCTGCTGGCGTTAAGTAATTACAGTAATTACACCCCTGTGCACAAATTTCTGGGTTTCAATTCGGGAGCATAAGGCGTTGTGGACCAAGGGGAAGATACAGGAACCGGATGTCGTCATTAGCAATACGCTGCTTGCCAAATTTCTCGCTATATTTCATCGAGTGTTTCCACCTTGCAACAATGAATCAGTCGCAAAAAAATGTTATTAACCTCCACCCCCTCCTTAAAACACTCAGAAATTATGCGTTGTTGACTGATGATGAAACAGGTTTGCGATACTTTTTTTTTTCTTCTGCAAACTCCGATTCATTATTATTACGTCTTGGTCCAATCATTCGGAGGGGTTCTCCCCTAGCTGGTATTAAATGGCAAGGGTGGACGCGAGGGGGAGCTCCTAATACGCAATAACAACAATAGCGGCGTGCTTTTTTACACTGCCCCTTGGTCAGTCAGTCACGTGAATGGGGTATAGGGAGTGCTGGCTTCCCAACAGAATTTCGGCAAGGTGGACACTCAAAGACACCCCCCCCCTCACTTCAACCGGTTTTGGTAGCATCAGAATGGTCAGTGGTCACGTGATCCTTGCGCGTACATTAGTGGACATCCCAGGCAATTCAAAGGGCTAATTTACAGGAAATGTTCAGCGAAAAGCTGGAAATTTCAGGCAACAGAAAAACTTTCTAAAGTTGCATTTTCAAGGTAATCTCTTTAACGATATTGAATCGTGCATATCTGAATGAAAATTAAAAGCTGAGAATAAATAACTTCCGGAAAAAATTATATCAGCCCCAGGAATTTGTTTACAATATAGATATAAAATGTTTTTTTTAAATGTTTTTTTTTTTATGAAATATATAAATAAAAATAGCTTAAAAAATGGGGAATATGTTTGTAAATCTTAATTTTCTTCAGAAAAATGAATAAAACAAATAGCAACAGCATCCAAAGTATAGAAATAGTAAGTTATTTTTAAAAATACTGCATAAGAAAAGAAGAAAGATTTGATATCTTGCAAGGGTTCAAGAACAAACCAGGAAATCTGACAATATTATCGAACGTGCTCACCAGGAAAAACAGAAAAACAAAATACATGTAGGCTTATGCTATAAGTCAAAATATACAACTGCGCGTAGTTGGGCTATTTAGCATTGATTGATTTTATCTAAAAAAAATTGTAAAATCAGCAAGCACTCTATAAGATCCTTTTAAGATCAATACAATCAAGAGAGCATACAAAAACAACAAAATAAAAAAAGCAGCCAAATGAGGGAAATGTTCTCAGGAATTTCCAAAAAAACTTCAATATATGAAAAACTATTTACAGGTTTATAATATTCATGGGTTTTGATTGATTTCATCTAAAAAATAAAGGAAAAATCAACAAGTATACTCTGTAAGATCTCTGGGAAGACCTGGCAATCTCAATTCAATCGAGAGAACATACAGTACAGTAACAACAACAAAAATCTAAAAAAGAAACAGCCAAAATGTGGGAAATTTTCTCAAGGATTTCTAAAAACTACAATAAATGAAAATTATAAACAAGTTTTCCAAAGACCCCTTAAGGACACGAATATCTCGATATATTTTACCCAGAAGTCAAAAAATGACCAACAGATTATAGGAAGCGTGTCCACGTGAACAACGACCCAGTGTGAGAAACGTGCTCGACATATTGGGAGTTTCAAGAATTTCTGAAAATTACCTAAGAAAGATAGGAAATAAAAGAACTTGGGTTGAACAGCAGCTCGTTTTTATCCGGCCTTGGTCAGTCAGTTACGTGAATGGGGGGAAAGGGAGTGCTGGCTTAATTCCCAACAGATTTTCGGAAAGGTGGACGGTCAAAAGCCTGCCCCTCTCGACCGGTTTCGGTAGGAACATCAGAATGGTCAGTGGCCATGTGGTCCCATGCATACATTAGGTTACTCTTCTTCCTCCTCCCTTGCATTTTTCCTCAGGGGGGCCTTTTCGCTTTCCTTATGTTTAGCTTTTTACTTTCTCCCATCTTGTTTTTTTCCACTCTCCATTGGTCCTTCCGCTCTTCAACTGACTCGAACAGACGTTGGGCGCCACGTTGGTCCAGCCGTTGTATGCCCACTCAATGGCCCCAAAAGCCTTTTGCCAAAAACCCCCTCTCCAGCTTTTGTCAGCTCTTACAACTTTCCCACATTCGTTTTTTTCCTTCTTCTTCTTCGGGATATTCCCTTTTCCATATGTGCCCAAAATTTTAAAAAAAGATTCCCCGAAATGCCACTCTCACGAGGCCAGTTCCTCCATGATTGGGTAGGGTACGAATCCCATGCCAGATAGAAAGGGAACCCTGGAACGGAGGTAAGGGTTTGGGACGTCACAAAGAAAGTTTTCCCTTAAAAAAGTGAATTCGGAGGCAGATTTCGTGGAAGAGGAGTGGGAAATGCGATGGGTGCTTCAAAAGCTCCTGTTATTCAACTGGATTTTTCTAAAAACTTTCCTGGCAAGGTCAAGATGGCTTCAAAATGACAACGGATCTACTTAATATGCCACTCGCTGGTGTCCAGCCCAACACTGCAGCATTGTAATTTTTTTGGTTAATTATGATACAAGCGATAATAGTAATAAGATCCTTAGATCGCTTTGGATATCTTTAACTTGTTGTATTTTTTTTAATTTCTTCATGACGTAGAAGGTTTCAACCCCTAAAGCTTTAATGGAGCTTTAATGGAGCTCAAAATCCATTACGTGCAATTAGCACTTGTACAGTATTTATTTATTAAGAAAAAGCAAAAAAAAAAAACTGCTAAACTCCAAAAAAAGAACTTTGCAAGAAGTCACTTTTGTTCTCGTGGAAGTACTCGCCAAAACACGAATAATTAATTAACTGTACGAGTCTCTTAGCAACAATATCAAGTTAAATAAGTTTTTAGACTACTCCAGAAATAACAGCGCATTTTGGAGTCAAAGTAAATCAGATGCAGTTCTCCGTAGTTTTGCTTTCCGTTCAGAGATGGCGCTGCATCCAACGGCGTTCGTTGGTGCAAGCTACATATGAACTGGACTGTGCCATACAGAATATAGGCAGTAAAGACCATGCCTAAGCTTTCCCGACAACCATTTACTTTCCAAGTTCTATATTTGAAAAATAATCATTATTTATGATATCAGAAAAAAGTTATTTCTGATAGAAGTCATTTCGGAACAGCCTAATTCCAAAAGTTATGTAAAGTTGATACATACAGTAGAAAGGACCGTGAAAAACATCATAGCTGAAATCATGAGAATGTGGGTCCCAAATTAGAAAACTTGGCAATGAAGGATCGTAAAAAGAAACATCATATGGTTGAAATCTTGACATTGAATTTTGTTTAATGGCAATTATTTTAACTTCGTTATTTCTTGGGAGTGTGTGACAAATCCAATCTTAATTTACCAATCCCAAGCTTCTCATTTTTTCGACAACTGTTGCTTATATTTTCAGACCTCGAGACCTTGAAACTGGCAAAATTTCCCAAAGAAGGAAAAAAAGCATGGGTTCTCCATACTTTTACGATGCATTTGGAATTGGGCTGAGGAGGAGTGCTTTGTCTCGCCCCACCATTTTTCTGCCACCTGTATAATATTGTAATTACTTTAATCAGCAGCAGAAACACGCTGCTTTCCGCTATCTGCAGCAGCCAACTTTTTTAACGCAGCAGCGCAGCGATTGAACAACAAAAAAATGTCAGCCAACCACCTTTCTCGAAAAGCCTTCGCAACAAACCATGACTGGACGGCCATTGGAGAATAGAAGAGAAGCAAAACCCAAAATCTTTTTAGGAAGCTACTTTGTAGGATCATTTTTTTTTGTCTGTATTCACACGAGCCCAACTTTTTTTCGGGCTTGCCTTTAGAAACAACTTCATGCATTAGTGCCAAAGGCAGACGCATGACTTGCACCACTGACGTCCCCAGGAGTCAAGGGCGCTGCTCAAACAGAAAATGACGACGAAAATTTGTGCTTACGTAATTGTGGGGGGTGGAGAAGCGTGGTGAGGGGTTGAGCATTTCGGCGCAAAACTGCACTCGAAATGCGCGCCGCTGAATGGCGTGCTCAACCAATCAAACCGAAATCCGCAGTACCTCTCCCCTGCCTTAGCGCGGGTACCGTAAACAAAAACTGACCCCTGATTCCCCAACTTTTAAACAACAACCGAAAAGTCAGAAGTCGAAAAAAAAACAATGCATTTTACTGAAAAAAACAACATATCGTATTGGATCAAGGTAAATACGAGGAGTGTTAAGGGGGGATAAACCACGTCCACGTTGGGAGATTATTGGAAAGAAAAAAGATTGTGGAAAAAAGTTTTAAACTAATCGGCAAACGTTTCTTGCAAAAAATAAAAAAAAATAAAATAAAAAACGATTTAGGTGTAGGTGCAAAACTTAATTATTGATACAGGCAAGGTAAAGTGTATTTGCGATGTTGTAAAATTTAACTCCATACTGAAGTATAGCCAGATAAATACTGTAGTCAGAATTTGGGAGAAAATCAGGTAAAATAAACTTTAAAAGCAGTTACAAAGCTAGTGGGTGAGATATAATTGATCTATTCGAGGCAGCCAACGCCATGGCTATATGTTTCTGGACATGTACAGTATTCAACATAATTGATGGGACACCAGTAAATTGCAAAAATCGGCAAAATAAAAATATTTTTTAAAATTGTTTGTCTATAATAACGTTTTATTTGAACATACAATGATTTGAACATTACAGATAAACAGATAAATGCATTTAAAGTGAAACTTAAGTGATGGGGACTTTACTAAAGTTGAAATATTTTGTTCAACCATTATTAAACATGATATTAGTCATCAAAATTACAATAATACTGTACAAAATATCTCAAGTTTTGGAGAAAAGTGTCCCATCAATTATGTAGCACTTTAAATGTTTTTGTTTTGTTTACCATTATTTTTGTAAAAAACAAAATAATTTAACCAATTTTCTGTTTAGTTAATTTCTAATTTTTTGCTCAAATTAATTGTTATTTACAGACAAACATATTTAAAAATTATTTTTGTTTTTAAAATTTTTGATATTTTACTGATGTTGCATCCATTACGTTGAAGACTGCACGTAACATTAACTAGAAATTGGTGAGACAATAGTGTGATCATCAACTCAAGCAGAAAATACTAGTAAATATGCTAACAATACGATTAACGCTGAGCTGTTCTGTTCCACTTCAAATGGCGGAATTAGATTTCAATTTAGGCGAAGAGTCATTGATGTTTCTGCATATTAATTTGCAATCTAGCAACTTTTCAATCATATTCGATCTATTCGAGCTGATTTTCACATTTTCGAGTGAAAAACATGTCAGTTTACTTATTTTGAAATTATTTAACGACGCCCGAGGCAAAGAAAGTCATACATGTAGTCGT
Organism: Ommatoiulus sabulosus; assembly: GCA_034697705.1. NCBI lineage: Eukaryota > Metazoa > Arthropoda > Diplopoda > Julida > Julidae > Ommatoiulus > Ommatoiulus sabulosus. The sequence goes on from JAQGAO010001116.1 coordinate 7,030, forward strand.
ATTGCTATGATGTAAATGGCCTAACATCTACGAATACCGGGTGAGTAAAAAATCGATATTACGCATTTCCGAGAAAAAAAATGAGCATTACTAAGAAAAACAGATAAAAAACAAATCACATCATGAAAATTGGTCTTACACAACTTACCAGAATCACTCATGTTCGATGCATAAGTTAGTGTTTTTCCTATTACGTCAAAAAAGTTTTTTTTTGTTTTGTTGTTTGTAAAATCACATAACATTGGCTTCGGTTTCCAATCGTTGCATCACTAATAACACATGTTATACTTTTAATAAAAAAGTATGGTTTTCCCCGAAATGTCCCTTTTTTCATTTTAATTACCTACAGTGAAGTATAACGTACAATTATACATTTCCAGAAGTTTGCAACATCTACCGTTCAAAATATGAGTTATGAATTAATCATTTGCAAAAACATTTGCGCCAAAATCCGGTTCAACTTATTCATTAATCAAAGATCTATGATCGACTGATTAAACAAGCCCTGAAGTGAATAAACTTGTTTTGCAAGCCTCGTGACAACGTGGCTCAGCATTAACATCATCAACATGAAGGCAAATAGTGATTTCTGGCATTTTTTGCACAACGATACACAGGTGGCGCTGTATTCGATAATGCATAGAGAATCTACATTCCACATGCTTTCATATAAGGAAAAAAAGTTTTAGCGAACTGCACACGTCCATTAATAATGTCATGACCTACTCCGAGTGGCATTAAGAATGATCGAGTATGGGGAAAAATTGTGGAGTGATGGACGGTAATGATGAAATTCAAGATTTTGGCATCATTACTGGGGCGTCCCTTGGCATTTAAGGGCGTTATTGTGGATACCTCCATTAATAATGACTACACAGATTGCGTGCATCATTAATTCTGTCATTAGTACTGACCATTTAGGCTCATAGACAACACTTATTTAAATTTCACGCGCCGCGCATGAAATATTTCCAATTTGCACCACTACGTGCATGCGCATGCGCAGAATGATTGTCAAAGTCGCCATGAACGCGAATGATGCAATATTTTTGGAGGTAATATCATTATAGTTGATGTCATTATTAATGAACGTGTAGTTCCCTTTACAAAAATCCCCTTCGATATCTCCACGGACTCCGTACAAAATTCCTTTCAATTTGGGCGACATGTCTTATATACCCCTCTAAGCCCCCTTACGTCACTCCATCGCTTGTTTGACCTTGACGAAGGCCCCTTGCGCCCTCAAAGTTGCTATTTTAATATCCCTGCCATACTTTCAACTTTTTTTAAAAAAAATTTACGATAATTTTATCAATTTTTTTACTTAGGAAGAGAACGAAACGTGAGATCCTCCAAGCCATGCTCAATGTCAAAGTCAGGAAAAAATTTCAAGTTTTTCCCCTAGTGTCTGGTTGTGTACACATTTTTTGCTATTCATCACATTGGTGGATAAACATGACTCCTAACGGGGTTCCCCTTTATATTTGCCTCTTCCCAAGGGCAACGCAGCATCATAAAAGTCATCGCGTGGAAGCCCTGGTGATAGTCATGTGACATTACACAGGAATGTAATGAGATTCAATTAGATTTTGGAATGTTAAACGAAACATTAATACAAAGGAGAAACAGCAGTCCTTCTCTAGCATATATAGTAATTAAAAAGATTCATGAAAACATACTTAGCATTCTCAGTGCGCCACAACACCACACCAGGTAAACACAACGAATTGAATATCAATTTAAAATTCATAAGGTTCATTTAGCTTTCAAAATACTTAGCGTACATTCCAAGAACTTGTGTTAAGTGGTACTTAAAATTCATGTTCAGGCATAACAAGCTTTGAAGCATCCTATTCTTATAAAATCAAATCCAACAAGCACGTGTGCAATAAGTATACAGTACATGTACGAAAGATCACCGTATACGAAATACCAGTACAGTATATTCGTATATTCACTCGGCAGTTTATTGGGTGGCAATCTTTCGCAGCGACAACTGTGCGACTAGCGGCGGCTAAGTGGAAAATGAGCATTAAACCACGCCCATATATCGATAGTATCGCATCGCCAATGTTGTTTTATGCTAATACTTGTACAGTACCGGATGTAAGAAATAATAAGGGGTTATTCAAAAAGGACGTCCTCATGTAGAGGGTCCAATTTTGGGCACATTTTACGGACGGTTTTTTTTTTGGCTCTAAACCTTCCCGTTAGAAAATATGTGCAGCAGACGGCGAAAAGTATAGACAGCGTTCTATTTGAGTATATACACTTACGAAATAAGAACACACCCTGTATGTCTTACATTTCCAAACTAAATTAGTCTACCGTGTATTGTATAAAAGCAATGTACACGTCCATTAAAACTGTCATGACATTCTGAATTTCTGAGAGTGACATTGAAAAGTGACATTGAAAAAAAGTACGAAATAAGATATACATTATGTAAATAAAGAAAAATATTTAAGATTATTTTCGAAACGTTAGAATAAAATAATTCACATCATTAATGATCATTTAAATTATGATTCACCCTGTAATACGATGTAAGGCATAATTCTCATTTTCCAAAAATATCATTAAAAATTACGTTTTTTTCTAAAATAAAATTCAAGATAATTTATATGCATTTAAAGCACAAATTTCACAGGCTAAAAATTATCAATAATTTTTTTAAAAAACACAAATCAACAATAAAGGAATGCTCATAGTAACAGTGGAAAAACTATTTTAACGCCATCTAGTGACTACTTAGTCACCTCTAGGTTTGGTCAACCGATGATCCTCACAATGCTCAGCATTGTAACTGACCATTGGCAGTTTCGCTTGAGTGATTAGCGCCAACTGAAGCAAAGCAAACATCACGATTTTTGTAATAAATGTTTCGCAAATTTTTCTTTGAAAAAACACGTATAAAGCCTAAGACGCTGTTACGCTTGGATTGAGAGGTGCATATTTTGGTTACATCTCAGTGGTCCCAAATAAGTAAGAAGTAACAAAAATGAATCATTTTTACAGTTGAGAAGGAAAAAAAGTACTTTTCAGTCTTAGCATTTCAAATATTTGTAACAAAACAGTAAAAAAAGGACCTGAAATCTCCCCTATAATCATCGTTGGAACAAAATTCGAAAATAAAAATCTGAAAATGGACGGGAAAAAAACGTCGCGGTGAAACGGGAATCGAAATCATTAACGGATGTCGTTTTCAAACCAAACAGACAACTACCATCGAAAACATGAAAAATGTCTCCAAAGAATGTTAGTTAAATTGCAGTCTTGCAGATCGCATCAACTGAGCATAGTAAAAAAAAATAACCGATTGAATTTACAAGCACCATTGCCTGTACCTTGTACTTTAGCAGTCGAGAAATCACGTGCGCAAAATAAGCAAGCTAACTGGTTGAAAAAATGCACTCAAGGTATTGCCGTTTACAAGTCATTCCTTTTACACACGTGACTTCGCGACTGCTAAAGTGCGATTCGCAAAGCTTGTGTGTTCATGAGTAGGCCTACAGCATTTGCATAGTTTTACTTATTTGTCGATTAATTTTCATTAAGTTTGGGTGATTCAGAACTTGCCACTGGATATCATATGAGGAAGTTTTCAAAAGTTAACTTTTCAAATTTATTTCACCCAAATCTGCAGGCAAATTTTCCGATAATTTCGAGAGAAAAAATCGAGAGGAATATGAACTTAAAACATTAATATACCGTAACTGTACATGTACATGTATATCAAGCACTATTAAAAGTAGGGATTTTTTTACATGGGCACTGTATACCAGCAATTGGGTAAGATTTACATGTATTCCCTTTGCAGCCCTATTATACGAATAAATTACTATATTTGTTGAACAAATTTCTAAAATTTTCCACAAAAAAAGCAAGAAATAGGAAATATATAAGCTTCTCTAGCCCTTAATTTTGCCTGAGGCCATTAGTAAAAACCTCCACGTATTGAAATACTGTATCTCAAGTATTTTCAAGCTTGTGGATAGGGAACTATCGAAGGACACCATGTTTTTTTTACAAAGTTTATAAAAAAAAGCAAGCCTGGGTCTGCATCTAGCCCCTTAAGCCACTTTACACAATTCCTGTTTAGGGGTGGTTTAAGTGCACCCCTGAGCAACCCCTTCACACGATCCGGAACCGTAATCATGCAACGTAAAATGCAGAAATGCTATTGTTCCCATTCGGTCCGTTGTATATTTTTTTCCCTTAGCATTATTTCCTTTTTTATTTCTGGGGTCCAAGGGAGAGATAAAGAGAAGTAACCACTCGATTTCCGGTTACATTATACTCATTGTAAAAACACGTGAAAATTGCGCAAAATCTACTCTTCTCTTTCTCCTTGCAGATTTTCCCATCAAAGAAGACCTGCAGGCCCACTACACCAATTCTGTCGCAATTTTACAAAGAAAAGTTTTTCTGAAAAAGAAATAAAAGTACTTAGAACTAGACCCTCCTCCCAAAACCATGGCCCTGGATCCACCTAGTAGAACGCTTCACCCATCACCATTCAACGTAATCAACAAGCCGTCAATATCTTACTGTGCTTTTGACCAACTTTTATTTTCCACTTGGGCTAACACAAATGGGACGCCACGTGACCCTGCCCATCCTAACTCCCTCATCCTTAAAAGTCACCTTTAAGAAATAGCGCGTTACTGCAAAATCTGTAACTGTATAACAAAGACGATACAATTTCTTTCGCATAATTGCCTTAAATTTCATCGAAATTCAAGAAATGAATTTGCGAGGGTTGTCCATTGATAACGTCACGCAAAGAATGAGGAGAAGTGTAGTATGATAGGATTAACAATACCCCTGTCTGTCAGAAACAGTCACAAATAATTACTCGTAATGCTTCGATATGTCAATGTTCATACTTCAGTAATTATAGTTTCCTCCTATTTTCAGATGGTGTAACTTACTGTATAGGTTGAATCAAAAATGCTATAAAATTACTTATCCGAACTTTGAAAATATTCACTGTATTTGAAAAGTGACGTATTAAAGAACACATTTGCGAATAATTCTGTAAATTTCCAAACTATTATATCCGGTATATTCTGAATGTAAATGGTTCATATACTATTTGATATAATATGAGTACTCATATAGAAGCATTACGAATCGCATTTTGGCCCCACATCTAAATGAAAATACCATATACATTTAAAACATATTTCTGACATGCAATGTACAGCATGCTTACAAAGTAATATACTATAATATAACTAATACTAATTACTATAAATAGTAATATATATATATAATGTATATATACATATACCATATATATTTTTAAATTACAGGAAAAGCATTTCCGAAAATATATTTCTGAAGCGCTTTTTTTTAGATGTGAGTCAGCTGTGAGATCACGTACGCAAAATCGACACGTTAATTGGTTTAACGTGACTTAATTCACGGCTGCTAAATTACGTTTTGTAAAGCTCCTGTCTGAGTGACCCTAATATGTTAAAAGCTTAAGTTTAAAAAAGTTGGTTCGAAAAGCGATTGTATAAACAGTTTTAATCACTATAGATGGCGTTCCCACTTGATTGCGACGCCATTAATGTACGTATTGTACATATACATATACACATTGTATATACGAGGGGCGTTCATTAAGTTTCCACACATTTTTTTAAAATAAAAATGGCTGTATGGATTTTAATGAAATTTGGTAGAAACATACAGGTAAACATTATTTATTATTTTAAAATCCACTTCTCTGAGCATCTTTCACAGTTGACTGTCCATTTCTGAACTTTTCAATCCACTCATAGACCGAACGTTTGGACATTACTCGGACCTGAAACATAATAAAATTTCACACATTTCTGCTCCAGAAATGCCTTCAAAAGTTAAAAAAACAAAAAAACGAACAACGTCATGACCACTGCTGAGCCACTAACTCCTCGGAGTCCATCTTTGTTTCGAATGTTAAGCACTTGCAATTTTAGAAACATATCTTTTAATATGAAAAGATAGAATGATGGAATGAATGTTTATGAATGATGGAAGAATTTTTCCAACAAATTTCATTAAAATCCTTAAGAGCCGTATTAATGATTGTGGAACCTCGGATAACGTATTATGCAAGTACTATAATAATCATGAAACATTTTAAGAAATTACTGCCAGGTTCGACCAGCATATCTATATCATGTATGTTCATGTGGTCGTAGAAAATCAATTTAAGAACAAAGACACGACCAAAAACGTTTTAGATGAAAAACGACGTTTCGCCACCATGTGGCATTCTTCAAGCTTTTTAATGAAAACATGATAACTACATTAATGCAAAAGACTAATGGGGGATATACTGTATAACGCATAAAAACAATAACCTTATGCGTACTGTTCTTCATCTAGCTTTCATCCCCTTTGTTCTTCCGCATTTTTACTTTATTGATATGTTCCCTACAAATTTCGTTGTTCTGTGAATGTTATTATAGTTTTATGCGTTATATATCCCCATTAGTCTTTTGTATTAATGTAGTTATCATGTTTTCATTAAAAACTTGAAGAATGCCATATGGTGGCGAAACGTCGTTTTTCATCTAAAACGTTTTTGGTCGTGTCTTTGTTCTTAAACAGCATATCTATAGTCTTTAATTTATTAAAGCCAGTTTGAATTGCCGATTAAATAAATAATTCGGAGAATCGTAAAGTCAAAAAAGGAAAAGTATACTCGTTCATTGCTTTAGTGGCCACCCTGTACCTATTTATGGTCAAAACACCAAAGGTGACTTAAACAGAAAAATACATTCCATCCATCGTGAGCTGAATATTAAGTGAATGCTTGTCGTCATCATTATCAGCCTCATCGTCTGTTTTTTCGGTTTACTAAACATTGAGACAAGTAAATATTGCATTAAACAAACTGGCTCATTTATCACAGGCTACATTTGTGATATTTAAAAACGTATTTAAAATGAATTATTGGCAATACGTACTGCACGCCGCATGGCGGCATGGGAGGGAAGAAACACCTCCGCGAATCCGACACTAGCCGCAAAAAGGTATTACCATAAATTTAAAGCTTTTTTATCTTCTGTGATCATGAATTCATAAATTTGTGGCTGAATAAAAAATGCAGCCCAGTGTACAAAGTACTGCTTCGAGAATAGATAATGTTTATTCGCAACAATTAACCGGCAATTAACGAAGATTAACTGCCCTAGAAATAAAGACACGTAACTATTTTCACTGGCGCAATAAATATTCCAATCAAACGGCAACATTTGTAACAAAAGATAAGCGAAAATTTCCTCAAAGCAAGACTGACAATATAAATGTGAACCAGTTCCTTTGCCAAATCTATTTTAAAAAGAAGTTTTTATGGCAATTCTCAGAATTTACTTCTATTTTACACTACCAATAATTCAAAAAAAGATAAAAACCTGAATGTGTATACCCTAGTCTAGACTCGGTAAAAGGATATCCTGAGACTGACAACTGAAGCTGGAAACAAGTTTTTGGACACCCCGTATATTTTGCTAAATTTTTACAGAGTTGGGATTCGACATCGCAAGATACTAAACTTTGAAGCACATCCAGAAGTCGTCGTACTTGCAAAATACACTTCCAATAATTCTTAAACTACTTGGTTAGGATAAAAAAATACATAAGCTATATTATATCCAATTGATTAACTTTTTGGACACCCCGTATATTTTGCGATATTTAGACAGAGTTGTGATTCGACATCGTAAGATACTAAACTTTGAAACACAACCAGAAGTCGACGTACTTGCAAAACAGACTTCCGATAATGCTTGAACTACATGGTTAGGATCACACAAATTGATTACAGTATATCACTATTACAGTATATCAGTATTCACTTTTTGGACCCGATCGCATCATAATTACCCCGTATACATTTGCCAAATTGACCCAGAATTCTATGATTCCAAAATGACAGACAGAATAATGATCTGCTTGGTTAGGATCGCACGAAATTATTACTGTATATCCAGTTTACGTTATTCATTATTTTCAGATTCTCTTCATAATATATTGCATGTCAGAAATATTGAAGAATAATATGTAAGTACACGTAGTATATAGATTAGGGTATGAGTACAAGAGCAGAAGCCGCCATATTTCCAGAAATAAATTTGTGATAATGCATTAAATAGTCGGTTAGGATTACAATGCTGCGTAGACATATCCTGCTAATTCAATACCAATTCATTACTGCTACTTCGTTAGGGATCACAGAAATTCATTACAAATGCTATGTTTGGATTTTTGAATAGTCTATATCTATAACAATACTTCTATACTTCAAATTATATTAGTTTTTATGAATTTGCAACAAATTATGTTTTATGCTATTTAAAAGTATGATTATAAAACGTAAATAAAAGCCTTCAATTTTCTAAAAAAAAAAAACGTGCATAGTAATGAGGTAACTACATTGTTCTGATTACAAGAATCTGCCATATTTAGGCCATTTTCGAGGCAATTTTCTGCAAAATTTAAACTCTGCAAAACCAAAACAAGAAACAACTCAAGGTAACTCCCAACCTCCCCCCCCCCCAAAAAAAAGGAAAAGTTGTTAAATTTGTAAAAAAAAAAATAACTTATTCATTGGCTATCCTGTATAGATGCAATCACAATGGTTAGCAACGTTATGTAGTGTATAGTAACAAAGTTAACTTCTAACATAAACTGAGTCCCTCAATGAAAACATTTTTTAAATGCAAATGTGTTGAATAAAAAAGTCTGAATCTTTCAACAGGTGTACACGTTATTACGAGTGTCAAGTGTTAGTGCGGAATTTCAAGATAAGAAAGGAGGAGAGACTGCTGGATGTCCTTTTTTTGAATTGCATTTTTTTTTACAATTTTCTTAGGAATAAAAAAATGGCAAGGACAGGGCCAATGTGACACAGTTGGATATCGATACTTGAGCGGACAAAAAACAGGTGGAGCTGCTGCAGACCAATATTTGTGTGACAGTGACTTCGAAAACCTTCCATTTTGGATTTTTTTAGCAAAACAAAACAACAACAACAAAATAACAATAGCTGAAAAACAGGCATTTTGGGCGTGGACCCAACAGCTTTAAGGGGTGAATTTTGAGGCTGTTGTATTGCTAATCAGATCTTCGAGGGTGACACAAAGGTGGCGTGGAGGAGCGAGGAGAAGGCTCCGAGAAGTCATTAGGAGCTAATTGTGATACCATGCATGCAGCGCCATCACCAACCACCATCAATCACATTCAACAAGCAGCCAAAGATGGATCAATCGAAATCTGTATGGAATCGTATGCTGTTGAATATAAGAGTCATGCAACTGGCAATCGTACCGCAAATGCAGTACTTCTACAGTGCTGTTTGTGAAACATTTCATAAGATCTTCATGAGCATGAAATTGATCACACAGTCTCCATTAAAAACCTTTGAGAGTGAACCACATGTAAAAAGTAATATGGCGCCATCTTACGACAAAATCGGGTAGCCATTACAGAACGTTTCTCTAAACCAAGCTATCCCTGTTTAATATGATTCACCTCAGCGTTTCAAAACACAAACTTTTCGGGCAAAAGTGAAAAACTTTTCAGTAGGTTAACTGACAAATTAGTTAAAACTCGACTCCCAAATTGTTGTTTTTCGTATTTTTTCTTATATCTGTGAACTTGAAACAGAGCATCATGATACACACAGAATGTACTTTTATAATAAATAAAAAATAGTAGAAAGCAAGCAAATCTTAGATTTGTGTCTGTGGCGCCATGTCCTAATATTGACGCAAGCAATTAACATAAACAGAACGAGTGCACTATATACTTGTTGGCCTCCTGAATTCATCATTAAAAAACAAGAAAAATACGTTTCAGTGAATTTACCCAAAATTGATGACTCTTGTCCCCACGTTTACAGCAAAATCGGGGTACTCAGATACATGTAGATGCTATACGAATGGTAATTTTGGTAGTCGTGAAGTCACGTGCGCAAAATCAACACGAGACCAAAATGAAAAGAAAGAAATCTTCAAGACCCAGGTGAAAAGCAAGAACTCTTCAAGACCTAGACAAAAAGCAAGAAATCTTCAAGATCACGATGAAAAGCAAGAAATCTTCAAAAACTTATGAAAAGCGAATGACACAAATCTACATCACAGATAAAAAGTTCACAATTACATGAAAGTATTATTTATTCAGTAGCTGCTTCCGAGATTTTTAACATGCTGCAGGTATATACATGGTGCACTTAACACTGCATTCTTCTACAGTATCGTATACCAGGATTAGACTTAATTTATAGTCACACACAAGGCAATTTGTTGCCTGATTTCAGGCAAGTTTAGGCAAAGCGCGAAAAGTGAAGCTCGTACATGTATTTCTGATCATGGCTTCTAAAAATGAAAATTCCAAACTGAAAGTAATTCAGTTTCCTTTATGATTTTCAAATTAAAAAAAAAATACAAAAAAATTTGTATTCAATGGCTTTTGGAACACGTCTAAAATTTCCTGAAATTTGGCCATAAACTGCCTCGTGTATGACGTCCTGTACATTACCGATGGATTTTTGAATACAGTACATGTCCAGGGTTTATGAACCCCTTAACTCTGCGAGCCTTCAATCCTTCATGACTTGGTAAGAGGGGGTCAACAATGTCCACATCTTGCGCTCCTCTTTGACACACCCTGTATGCGAGTCCCAGGAATGGGGTTTCATTTCAGGGTATCTCCGCATACGTTTTGCACAAATATGATTTCATCATTGCGTAGCAAACATGGTTGGCGTGGGTGTATCTTTATGCGTATCCTCTTAACCCTAGACAACTCTGGTGCAGCTAGGGTGGAGTTCGCAACAGGCGGCTGGATCACACTCGCCAATAATTCATTTCATCTTGATATTCATCCTATTTTTCGCATGCATATTTAACGTCGCATGGCCCAACCTAACCTTCAAGTTGCATTTTCGAAACTTTTTTCAGCCTCGAAAATTGATTCTGCCGTATCTGGTATCGTCCGGACCCCCCTGGCGGTAATGCACGTTGAGGCCAAAGTGAATTATTTTTACTACAAAATCCAAACTTCCTAAAAAAAAACCTTTAAGAACAGGTTGAACCTGACTTTACGTAGAAAAATCTAAATGATAATACCTCACGACCCTAGCAAATTGCGTCTATGCAAATCCTGTTTCAACTAGCCCCCTCTTAACCCCCCCCCCCCTTCCCTCCCCCCAGAACACCCCTTGGATAGAAAACACGTTTTTAATATAATAGATTGAACCTGCGTTATAATGATCAGGGGATCTTGGAACATGTAAATAGTAGTGTGTGCAAAGTGGATGCAATTTTCATGGGGAAAAAAATAGAAATAATAATGATAACAAACAAAAAAAAGTCCAAATAAATCAAAGTATAATAGAAAGAGATGAAATCGATGGTAATAATGCTGCGAGTGCAAAAAAATCAAAAATATCTGCCACATTTTCAACAAAAAAAGTTAATTACAGAAAACATCGAGAGCCCGAAGGGTTTCCGTACAACCCCATTAATTGATGGGTTAGATTAAAAATAACTCGGTTAGCAAAAAAAAAATGCATAATTCTTATTACAATATATACAACACGTGTTACGTTCTATATTTCCGAATGCTTAGTGTATACAAACTACAAAATAATGTAGTTGCAGTTCTTATACAAGGAAATTTACTAGTGAAAACCGCTTAATTCGATATTGGTTCCAGCGATTTTGATTGAAATAAGCGATGTTTGTAAAAAACCCACGCTAAACATTGACCTTATCAAAATAATTTGCTCTGAGTTTTAAAAATACATATATTTAATCGTATATATAGGCCTACTGTACATATTTTCGTATACACGAAATTCGTATTTACATATTAACATATTTTTAAAATATTTGTTTAAAAAATAAGTTATAAGTAGTGTTTGATGATGCCTGCTTGCTGCAGTATAGGAAAAAATCCTTTCTGAAAGTTTTGATAGAATAAAAGGACTGATCGGATTAAGCGTGATCGAATTAAGCGACTTCCATTGTATACATTTTTATTTATTTTTTTGTGCCAAAAAGCGTCTCCACTCATAAAATTTGTTAAAGTTCTATCCAAATTCTACAGAATAGTACTATGGAAATTGTTATTTTCATGTTTTAAAATGTCATTATAACAAGAGGGGTGGGTCGGTAGACTCAGACAGAAAGCTTTACGAATTGAACTTTTGGTAGTTGTCAAGTCACGCGCGCAAAATCAGCACGCTAATTGATTTAAAAATCACTCGAGGTTATCGCTGTTTTAAACAAATTAATGCATCCCTATTGCACACGTGACTTCACGACGGCCAAAAGTGCAATTCGTAAAGCGCTTGTCTGAGTACGCCTAATGCGGTGGTCAACATTTGATCAATAATCCAATAGTCAATACTTCCTTTCCTTCAAAACAGTGACATATTCTCGGTAATAACGAAGTAATCTCATCGACCCTGTTGTTTATTATGGCATTAAGTGGTTTTTTAGTCACATAGTTTTGGTTTATATAACGGAATCTGTCCAAAACTTATGCTGTCACATACCGCTTCCCCATTTCCCCATGGACACAACTTAAAAATTGTCAATTTCCGGATTAAGAACGGCATTAATTCAATAGGAATGAGCTCTATATTCAATGAAAACTGCAGCATCTTAATTTACCACATAGTTTCGGCTAAATGGCAGAAGCGTCACAATTCGAAAAAATTAACCAGTAAATATGATAACAAATGTGAATGCTCAAACAAGTCGCAAAAGACACTGACAAACCTCTAAAATCACGCATACACGAGGTCTTGTTTGAGCATGCACTCATGTTATCATATTTATTGGTTAATTTTTCGAATTATGTGTCAGGGTATGTGATGGAAAATTTTGTAGCATTGTATTAATTTATTTATTCCGTTTAGAGCTTGAATCCGCTACGGGGTTCCGTATGTTTGTGGTTTTTGCCGATGTATTATATATATGGAGCTCTAGCTGTAGCGGAAGATTTTCTTCCCTTTTTTGTTTTGTACGCGTTTTGCGTCATCGCGTCATCACGTACAAAACGAAAAAAAGATCATCTTCCTCTACGGGGTTCCGTATGTTTGTGGTTTTTTCATGTTTGCTTCGGTGTGGTATTACTACAAGTTGAAAGTTTCGGAATTCGGATTTCTTTTAGCTTCCCCGGCGAATCACTATCGGTAAGTACAGCCCGGGTAAAACCGGGCCTTTCAGATAGTGTATTTCTAAAACACAGAGCAAATAATTTTGATGAAGTAAATGTTTAACGTGTTTTTTTTACATTCATCGCTTATTTCGATCAAAATCGCTGGAACAAACGTGCAACTAAGCGGCTTTCACTGTGATTGTTTTCAAAACAGTGCGAAGTTTCCGCTTATAGCGAATTATCCCCATTGCTCAACCTGTGCGTGCTCTTGTCTGATTTTGACCACCTGTTCGACCGCAGATTATTATCCCCGAATTGTTACGGGTGTGAGAGTGTGATATTTTTCAAGGTGGTGGCTGAAAATCGGGTGAAAAAAACAAAGCACTTGCCACCATATAATGGTGTGAAAAACGTTTGTTGTTGAGAATCCTCGGTCCGAAAATCGACGTGTTTTTTTCACGCTTGTCTATGCTAATATTGGTCATTGCGTGCAGTTGATTATTTAGCGAAAGTATGACAACAAAATTTCAAGGTTTGACAGCTTCGGCATTGGGACAGTTAAAGGGTGGAGCGCCGTTGAAGTGCAAAAAAACAAAAAGTTCGGGACAAGTGGGTGTACCCCCTTAGCACAGCCTAGGTAAACTTGAAAAACGCACCTTGAAGAAGAAGAAGAAGAAAAAAAAAATCTGGCCAAAAGATAAAAAGTGAAATCATGCAACACGAAATGGAGGGTCAGTGTACCTGGTCCACCCATGCACGCCGCGCCACCTACCTTCACTCATTTGCATATTTGGAGGGAACCTCCTCTCCAATGAGCATAAATTAGGCCTAAATGCCTACCCTTTTGCTCCCCTCCGTCTGAGCCATTCTTCCCATTTGCGAACTGATAAATGAAAGCATCCCAGACAATTTAAGTTTTGACTGGAGAATTTCGGTCAGATGTAGAAATACGAAATCTGCGAAGACAATTTGGGAGAAATTCGGAATACTGTTTTAGAATTCCGTAGATGAGGTGAAAATTGAAGATGAAAATTTGCTTAGCGTAAAAGGAAGTCAGGTGCATTTCATCATTTTTAAAACAAAATGCAGTAATTGCTAAGGTTTAAATTGCTCTGTGTTTTTGCCCAATGTCAACATTTACAACTGCATTTCTGACTTTCGTACGAATTACGATATACTGTACTTAAAAAGTGATGTCTGAACGCTTATGAAAAATGCTAAACTTTGAAAAAAGAAATTTAAAAGCATGAGTCTGCATTTACCAGCAGCAGTGCCTAAGGTCAAAGGTTATTCCTGATGGATGCAAGCAACAAATTTTGCAAAATCATTAGAGATGCAGTATTTTTAGATTTTGAAATCAAATGGAAATAAAAGTTTTTCTAATTACCCTGTGTATATACCGTATATAGGCTACGAGAGAATGAACTAGACTTGGGCACTCAGACAGAAACCTTACGAATCGTACTTTAGTAGTCTTGAAATTACGTGTGCCAAAAGAATGCATCGATAGATTTAAAAAACAGCGATACCTTTTGTGAATTTTCTCGATTTCGCACACTGCCAAAGAAAGATTCGGTATCTGTCTGAGTACCCCTGCTACACGCGTGGTGTACTTCTAAAATAACTACATCCCCACACTTAAAAGTATGAAAATATGTTCAAGCCAGTTGGCGTTCAATATTTTTCAGCACCCTGTAATATCGCACACAAGAAATCCAGTGTACAGGGTGTTCCATAACTAACAACAAGACGCCCCCGCAACAATAGACGTTCAAGTTTGTAAATTTAATTTTAAAACAAATCAAATTATAACAAAGAAAAACGTGTATTGTCGGGAACAAATCAAACATTTAAACTCAAAATTATAATCGCATTAAACGTAAGGTGGGAATAATGTCCGAGGAAACTTAAAACAAACTTCGTTTCCTTGCTTTCCTAACCAGCTTTCTGAATTGGGAGTTTCCAGTTACGTAAACTGAATTTCTAGTTGGGGAAAACAAGTTTCAGTTCAAGTTTCCTTGGTGCCTTCCTACATTAAGGGGGAGTCCTAAGGTGCGATTTGCACCCAATCCCACCCCACGTGGGTCGTTCAAAAATCGACGTCCGTACATGCAATGTTGAAATTAGAAATCAGCCCAGCCTCTCCGAAAAAACATGAAAAAAAGAAATAAAAAGTTTACCTAAATCGGCGACTTATTCCCTTGAGGATGGTTTATTTTTTGGAACTGTTAAGGTTCCCGCCATGGCACATTCGGTAAATACAGGCGAGGGACGCATTTGAATTTTGCGCTAACGGCCATTTTTATCGACTAGGCACCTGGCGGCGAAAATTTCCAGGCATACCTAGTCGATAACAATGGCGATTTTTTGCCGATCCTCGGCGTGTCCCTCGCCTGAAATTTCCTGAAACTCATCCCCCTTAATCCTGGCTTGAATAAAGACGCATGGCGTCGAAACGTTGCACACAAAGTTAACCTCGCGTTACTTGGTCGAGTGTTGGTTTAAAATTAGTTGTTTTAAGATGTTTTGTCGTATAACAGGAGGAGCTGCCTGGAAACGAGAGACACTGTCTCGGCAAGATTGAGGCGCTGTCTCAACAAGAATTTAATTGAGAAACAAATACTCACGTTAAAGGCGAACTGCCCGGAATAATCGTACATTCCACACGAGTGCATCAAAGACAGCATATCCCGCACGGCGTGACTGTCCAGCACCTTTTCCTCCGTGATCGGACAGATACCTCCGTTGGCCAATGTTGCGGCGATGACGCTCGCCGCCTCGCAATTGGTTTCCATCGAGCAGAGCTGCACAAATTAGTGGAAAATTAATAACGAAAAGATGGCATTTACTGCTTCTCAAATCGCTCGGTTATTGTTCGGAAACAAATCTTACCTGGAAATAAAAGTCCAACGTCTCTTTCAGATTTGACTTTTCTGGGAAGCATTTATTTTCGCGCATGTAGAAGCCCAAGGCATAATTACGATCGCCCGAATCTCTTTCGGAAAGAAATCTGAGTGGAAAACAAAAATATATATTTTTAATATAAATGTTAGCTAAATACATTAGGACTCTCGCATCCTCGGGTTTTAGGTTCCAAGTCTCCTCGTGGATACTTAAGACCTTCAAATTGTTACACAATATACGTTTTAACATAAAAACAAACTTATGATAAAGTTTGATTTCCAAATTAAACGCATATAATGACATCAATACAAATTATTAACAATACCGTAATTGTTTTAATAATATGGAACTGTACTGTAATAAATAATATGCAGTGAATTTTTGCATGTTTGTTAACCTCAACAGCGGCAGTGCAATGCAGGAAATGTCGCAAATGCACCCATTAAACTAATTTCACGATGCCCTACAACTTTCTAATTCAACGTTTTGCTCTAACTATTACGGTTTAGAAGATGGTAACGCAATGACCGGAAATACGCTCATTTGAAAGTGCTTACCTATCTTACCATAATACCACAAACTCAGATTTTTACCTTTAACACAATCCCAAATAATCGAATGGAACCAGACTTAAAACTCACCCTGTATACAGTACCGTGTGATAGGGTGGTCTTTTTATAGAAATTGTATTCACGTGGAATACGATACATATGTACAGGTTTTTACACCATGGACAGTTTGCACCCATCGTTCATTAACTTTTAACGATTCAAATTTACGTGAATTTTTAATTTTTAAATTTTATTTTTATCAAATCTAAGATAAAGATGTGTTACGGAAACACATAACTACCATGCATCGGTCAGGTAGCAAAAGCGTAATTTCGACTTACGTGGCATTGCTGAAACCCAGAAATTCATATCCGGCGAGCCTCTTGAAATAACTAGCAACCTTTAAGTGGAAAATCAAGATTAATATTGGAGCCCGAAAACACCACCACCGTGGCAATAATTAAATGTCGGGTGGAAACATTGCAGACTTACGTAATCGAACTTATCCGATAACTTCATTTCAGGCTGCAATTGAAACACGAGATTATCACAATCACAAAACGTGGCTCAATCAAAACAGTGGTAGGAATTGAATCGGAATAAGAAATTAAAATGTGAACACACGCTGATAATTCAATTGAAACAATCAATGAAACATTCGAGTCCGAATGGGGAAAAATTGATTCTATTAAGCTTCCGGTAAAACAAACCCCAAAATTCAAAGACTTTCAACATGTTCTGTCAAAGACAATATCAAAGCGGAGTTGGGGTTATACCTCTTGACTCACTCGGTTATCCAAAATGTTTCTAAAACATCCCCTTGTAGAGGCAAACGAAAATTATAAAAATTACCAGGCTGAAACAGTTTAGACAAAATTGTTACCTTGACTAGAGAGAGTAACAACGAGCACACGACTATGGCACCAGCGTTAATCATCGGATTATGAGGCCTTTCTAGGAAGAAAAATACCAACTTATGGTAAGACCGAAAACCAGGAAACTGTACAAAGAATTAAGATAGCGGTTGCTAACTCGAATAATCGAGGATTAGTTCGTTGAACATCCGTCCACTCGGCTCTTGACCGATGTATTTGTGAACCATGTCGGCACCGACCGCGTTCAACGCTATGGCGTAGGATAACGGCTTGCTACAGGACTGGACGGTGAAAGGGACATCAACGTCGCCAATCTGAAACCTTTGAAAAAAAACAAAATCAGGACTCGAATTACAATAATTTTTGATTTTTAAGAAAGGATTATAACTTCGAAATTTCATTTTCTCTTTATTTTTTACCCAAGACGATTATCGTTTATAAAATTGTACAATTCTGCCTAAAACTTTTTTTTTTTAAAACTTACAAAATTTGGAAACAATCAGCACATATCCCGACCCTGAATTTTGGCACCGATACTCGATTCTTCCTTACCTCTGGCCATCGATGGTGCACAAAGATACGCCCCAATAATCTGGACTGTAGCGAGCCAGTTGAGGGATGTAATCCGCCACCTAAAAATCAGTGACAACACATTTTTTTTAAAAAAAAAAAAGTAAACAGATTCTGTTACTTTAATAAAACTGACCTTTCCGACATTATTGGCTTTGCACTTCCAGTAAAATTCTTCAATGTATTTGGCGAATCCGGTGAAATCCGGGATAACGAACTGACCTCTGAAAGCTCGGCTGATCAAGACGATGTTCTTCGACACCACGCTATACATGACACGATTAAAACATTGTCACCGATCAGCCAACTATTACACTAGCTCGATCAAAAAAGCTACAAAATAATGGCAATAATGATAGCAATGACTGGTATAAATTAGAAATGTCGAGTGAAAAAAAAAGGCAATTTCAAGTTGAAAACCCCATAGAATATGGGCCGATTGATATTAGAAACTAGACAACGAATCAAATTTTATGTAATTTGACGAATAAGACTGAAGAACTGCAGATTCTATGAATTTCTGGACTTGAATCAAACCTGATTAATACCTCTTGAACGTCGTCCTGTCCAAGATTAAACTTTCCGCGGAGGAAACTTCACCGGATCGAAAAGCAGGAACATTCTTCAATTTGTCCATCATTTCTTTGAGTCGCGGGTCCGTCTTTTTAAGTCCCGTGGCTCTTAAGGTCTAAAAATGTACAGAAAGTGCTGTTTATAGCTTTGTCTTTTCAAAGTTTTACTTAACGCGTAATACAGTAAAACCTGTTAAGAGTGACCACCGAAAAAAGTGCAATGTTGGTCACTGTATACAGGTGCATGGTCACTACACAAAGAATGCCTGAATTAAATTAAAATGAACATGTACACTGTACTTGTACATGTAGACAGTAATACATAGTAAAAAACCACAAAACCAAAAAAGTACAGAATCATCATGTCCATGTGCATTACAAACACTATATTTATTGCCTTATTACACATTTGTTTGGTTTTTTTTAAAGATAAAATTATCAAGGTTTCATCGTTTTAAATGGTTTTTGCTTCTTATGATCAAGTTTTCAGTGATTTTTTCGATGACATGATAAAAAAGATTTGCATGAAAACATGATTGGCTAAATTATTTGAGAACCACTGATTAAAGCAGGATGTACAGTAAGGTGATTCATTCGTTATCTGGTCACTTTATAAGGCACATTCATGACAATATAAAAATTTCAAATTTTTTTTTTTACGCTAGATAAAAACAAAACACTAAAAAGTGGTCAACATAAACAGGTGATCACCATTCAAAGGTGGTCACTTTTTCCAGGTGGTCAAATTTCAAAAAAGACATCACACACTGATCACTGTAGGCTACACAATAGACAGGTGGTCACTATACGGAGAATTTTTAT